>JALBZZ010000252.1:0-41903 GCA_038051095.1 Globisporangium irregulare
TGAAGAAATGCGTCTGAGAGAAGTCAAAATGTGGGTGTCCGCATATCAATTAGGCACACTGTAAATATGTGAAGCTTACAAACTTTAAGGAAGCAAGCTGTATCGTTGAATACTGCAGCCACCAACATTCTGACCAAAAACTTGGTGTAGGCTACAGCATAATTTGTCTGTTAGTCAAGACCGAAATGTCAGTTTGTCCCCCATCTGCTCAAAAAGAGTTCCAAGTTCGCATCTGCTCCGCATGGACGGAAGGTGATGTCGAGCGATCACGTACAGCCCATACAAGCAATGCGAATGTGTTTTTGGAATAGGAGGGTATTATAGCTATGCATGTACAAAAATCTCCTTGATGCATGCGATGAGTTCGCCGCGAGCGGACGCTTGGAGCTCCCTTGATCATCATCACCATCTGCAAATTCGGCACATGCTATTATAATTGAAGAGCGTGCGCGAGGCAGGAGCGTCCTGTCGGTCTCGTAGCTGAAAGTGCATTTTTATCATCGCAACGCGTTGTTGCAGTCTCCAAAGGCGGCGCCGCCGCTCAGCAATCGATTGCCCAGGCGATTTGTCGCGTGATTTCGCCATCGACCGAGCTAACGGTTGTGATCAATTGCATCGCAGGCACAACAAATGCGCAACGCTCGGTGCTGACTCGTTTTCTTATTCCCTCTATCATTGGGTGAATCGTTCGTTTTTGCATTTGCATAATATAAAGAGGTTCAAATCCACTCTTTGCATTTAGATATGTAAAATAGCCTCGCTAGATTTTTAAAAACCAATATGCACTGTAGACAGGAATACACAAACAATGCCACTCAAATTCGTTGGCACTGGCTGTTCTCGTACCCAACCTCCGGCTGGAACCTCCGAACGCTCCTGCGATGTGTCAACGCGCCGCTTTCTTGAATCGGAGCTCTCCGATCGCTCTCGAGATCTCGACAGTCTGTCCCTCCCAGTCGCTTTCTTGGTTTCGTCCGGCTGAAGAACAGCTCACCCGCTCGTCCTCCGCCCCCACTCGTCCTCTCCAAGTACCTACCAGTGTCGCGTAGCAGGCGCTTTCACTTCTCCATTTGCTCGCTCTCTACGCCGTTGACACTTTGCAGCTAAGAGATCGAGACACACATTATGCTGCATAGCATCGCCCTCGTGTTCACGGCCGCGGCGCTCTTGGGCTTCAGCGGCAGCTCCGAAGCTGCCACTCCGGCCTTCGGATTCACGAAAACGGCGTCTCGCTACGTGATCAACACGGGCAGCGGCCTCACTGTCAGCATGCTGCCCTCGACATGCGATATCGTCTCGCTCAAGTACAAGGACCAGGAGCTCCAGTACACGTCCAAGTACACGCACGTGAACTCGGGATTGGGCTCTGTTACGAGTTCGATCACGACTCTGAGTGACGCGAAGAAGACGATCCAGGTCACGTGCTCCAAGACCGGCATCACGCAGTACTATTTCTTCCGTCCGAGTGAGAATGTGATCTACATGGGAACCTACCACAGCAACGACCTTGTACTTCCCGAGCTGCGCTTCCTGGCGCGCCTGGACCGCAAGACTGTCGCCTCAGGTATCGAGGAAGCCACTCTGGACGGCACGGCTGGCGCGATCGAGGCCCACGATGTATACGCCACGAGTGCCAATGTCACGCGCTCCAAGTTCTACTCGGGCGTGCAGTTCATGGACGACAAGATCCACGGCGTGCGAGGTGCATCTGCTGGCGTCTACTTTGTGCTCTCGGACGCTGCTTATGAAACTTCCAGCGGCGGCCCGTTCTTTCGCGACATCAATAACCAGTGCACGACCGCGAACGAGCTCACGTTCTACATGAATTCGGACCACACGCGCACGGACGACTACCGCTACGGCTTCCACGGACCGTACGCGTTGGTGATCACGGACGGACCAGCACCAGCTTCCGTCGCTGTGGCGGACTTCAGTTTCTTCCAGAGCCTCAGCGGTCTCAAGGGGTTCGTCAAGACCACGGAGCGCGGCCGTGTTACTGGCACGATCTCGGACACGAAGGGAGTGCTCACCGGCGCCTCGGTGGTCGTCGCGTTCTCGAACGAGTTCGCGCAGTACTGGGCCAAGCTCGGCACATCTGGCCTCTCGTTCACGTCACCGTACATGAAGCCTGGCTCGTACAAGATGACGGTCTATAAGAAGCAATTGGCGGTCGCCACTGTATCTGTGACTATTGTTGCCGGCAAGACTGCGACGTCCAACGTCCAGGTCACCTACGTGCAGAGCGCCAGTCCAATCTGGCGCATCGGCACGTGGGACGGCACCCCCGATGGCTTCATGAACGCGGACAAGATCCACAAGATGCACCCGAGCGACAAGCGCATGACAGCGTGGAAGCCCGTGACGTTCAAGGCTGGCACAGACCCGGACTCGTCGTTCCCGATGGCGCTCTTCCGCGGCGCGAATGACCCGACTACGATCTCATTCTCACTCACTGCCGCCCAAGCTACGAGGGCTCGAACCTTGCAAATCGGTGTGACTCTGGCCCAGGGTAGCGCGCGTCCAAGTATCAAGGTGAACGACAAGTGGAGCGGTCCTACGCTCGCGTCCACCGCCGTCAAGACCCGCGGCGTCACGCGTGGCGTCACGTACGGCAACTACATGGTATACAAGTTCACGATCCCGCCGACCGCGCTGATCACGGGCACCAACAAGATCACGATGAGCATCGCCAGCGGCACGACGGACCCGGCCGAGAAGTTCCTCCATGCTGCGGTCGTCTTTGACGCCCTCGAGCTTTTATAGACGTTCAATCAACCTACCGTACACACATTCACATCAAAGATCACCACACAAGGTACAGCAGCTAACTTGAACGACCAAAGCAAATTCTAAACTGTCATCAGTATAAACCATTTTTCAACGCTCGCACCAGAAAGTAGTCTCAAAGACAAAGGCCAAAGGGGAGAGGCCATTCCACTACAACGATACGCGAGGATCGCCCGCCTCATTAACAAAA
This sequence comes from Globisporangium irregulare, assembly GCA_038051095.1. Lineage (NCBI taxonomy): Eukaryota > Oomycota > Peronosporomycetes > Pythiales > Pythiaceae > Globisporangium > Globisporangium irregulare. The sequence goes on from JALBZZ010000252.1 coordinate 2,978, forward strand.
AGGGTCGTGCATCAGCACAGTAGTAGTATTCTGAGAATCCTTTGCTTCCTGTCCTGGTGTCGCAGAGCTCCAAAGCACGCTTCGTGTAATGTCACGAGAGGAAGCTTGAAGTGGAGAAAACCATGGACTGACGCAATGCGATGTTTACTGCCCCAGCTCCAGTTCACCTCTCAACAACAGTCAACGCAGAGTCAACTCGCAATGGAGAAGTTTCCTGGTCACTCACTCCCAAGTCAATAAAAGTAGTATCTTGGCGGTGGTGACTCTGAAGGCAGCTGGTTCCCAGGAACGCTCTTTTTGTATGCCATTCATGATGTGCAAGGGACCTCTTCTTCAACAGTTGAACAATGAGACCAGTGTCCTGCAATCACTCGGATTGTGTGATGAAGAAAGAAGAAAGTAGCGCTCTGAGCTGCACAGTATCGGATAGTGATAGTGTAGCGTCCGTTTACTTTACTTCTCCAAGGTTTCAGTAGCTGCTCATTCACCATTTCACCAAGTGAAGCGACCGCCCAAAAGCACGTTCACCACCAAGATGCTGTGGACGCGCGCGGCTTCGATCGTGATAGCGTGCCTCGTCGCGCTCTCATCTAGCGCGCAAGCCGCCGCTCCGGCGTTCGGCTACACCACTAGCTCCTCTCGCTTCGTGATCGACACGGGCAATGGACTGACAGTCAACATGGTGCGCTCAAGCTGCGACATCGTGTCGCTCAAGTACAAGGACCAGGAGCTCCAGTACAAGTCCAAGTACACGCACGTGAACTCGGGGCTCGGTACGGTGACCAGCTCCATCGCGACCTTGGACGATAACAGCAAGACGATCCAGGTCACGTGCTCCCAGGTCGGTATCACACAGTACTACTTCTTCCGTCCGAACGAGAACGCGATCTACATGGGCACCTACCACAGCAACGACCTTGTGCTTCCCGAGCTGCGCTTCCTCGCTCGTCTCGACCGTACCACCGTGACGACGGGCGTTGAAGAAGCCACCCTCGACGACACAGTTGGAGCCATCGAGGCGCACGACGTGTATGCTACGAGCGGCAACATCACGCGCTCCAAGTTCTACTCGGGCCGTCCATTCAAGGACGACAAGATCCACGGCGTGCGTGGCCCTGCTGCAGGGGTGTACTTTGTGATTTCAGAGCTTGGCTACGAGACTTCGAGCAGCGGCCCATTCTTCCGCGACATCAATAACCAGTGCACGACCGCGAACGAGCTCACGTTCTACATGAACTCGGATCACACGCGCACGGACGACTACCGCTACGGCTTCCACGGACCGTACGCGTTGGTGATCACGGATGGACCAGCGCCGGAGTCCACGGACGTCGTGGACTTTGACTTTTTCCAGGATATCAGTATGGCGGGTTTTGTGCCTGCTGACCAGCGTGGCGAGGTCCAGGGTTCTATTGACGACCCAAACAGTATCCTTGGTAACAATGTCTCAGTGGTCGTTGGATTCTCGAACGCAGACGCGCAATACTGGGTCGAGCTTGGTGCGGGTGAGCGCAATTTCACATCTCCATTGATGAAACCTGGCTCGTACAAGATGGTCGTGTATAAGAAGCAGCTGGTGGTCGCGACACAGGCGGCTGTGAACGTGAGCGTTGGCGATGTCACAACTCAGGACATCCAGGTCACTTTCATCGAGAACGCGGACGCAATCTGGACCATCGGAGTCTGGGATGGCACGCCCGACGAATTTCTGAACGCCGACAAGATCCACTCGATGCATCCGAGCGATACACGCATGACGCCCTGGGAGCCAGTCACGTTCTCTGCGGGCACGGATACCGACGAGCTGTTCCCGATGGCGCAGTTCCGAGGCGTGAACGACCCAATCACTATCACTTTCAGCCTCACTGACGACCAGATCACGACTCCGAGAAAGCTCAAGATCGGGGTCACACTCGCGCAAAGTGGCGCGCGTCCAAGCGTCAGGGTGAACGGCAAGTGGAGCGGCCCCGTCCTCACATCTGGAGCGATCAAGACCCGAGGCGTCACGCGCGGGGTCACCACGGGCAACTACATGTTCTACGAGTACACGATCCCTGTGAGTGCGCTCGTGGTGGGCGAGAACAAGATCGCGCTGGGCATTGCCAGCGGCAACACGGACCCAGAGCAGCCGTTCTTGCACGCTGCCATCGTATTTGACGCACTGGAGCTCTCTTGAGAAAGCATAGGGTCGTGGGCTGAGATTGTTGAGTCTTGATGTGTTGTAGAACTGCATTTTGCTCACCTGAGGTAAAAAAAGAGGGAAATTTTCTTGCTTTCATTGATTCAGTTAGACTACAACAGTGTGGTGATTCGGCTAGTTTACTTACGTTGTCTTGCGTGGATTCTTGACTTATCATCCCGGCAAGCCCTGAACACGAACCAGATTTATTGCTGCTTCTCTCCCAAGACAGAGAACACGAGCTTCAAAGGCATCGTCTCGGTTGCAGACATCTGCAGTCGCAGTTTCTTCATAAACGAAAGCTGGATCGACTTCCCAGCTCCGGTTCCAGAATTCTTGTCGCCCTGCTTGCCCTTCGATATACGCATGCGGATCACCAGATTCGACGTCTTCTCGTCCCAGGCGCCGGTCAAGTCCGCATTCTTCAGGAAAATACGCTCTTCGAGACCGAGCTCCATGATGTAAACCGTGAAACTCTGTGGTCCGGTGCTCATGATGACGCCCGTGACTTCGACAGCACCGTGGTGCTTCACGTACGCGCACAAGAATACAAGGTCGCACTCTGTCTCCGCGCTCTTCGCTGTGGTTTTCTTGTCATTGCAGTTCTGAGACACCTCGGTGAACGCCTGCAGAAGTCCAGGAACATCACGGCTTTCATCGTCAACAGGCAACGCATCTTCACAAGTCAAGCTTTCTTGCAACAGGCGGTGGACGACAACATCGGCATAACGACGAATCGGCGACGTAAAGTGCGTGTAATAAGGAATGTTGAGCGCGTAGTGGCACCACGCTTCGGGAGATTCGCCGTTTCCAGCGACCATGTACTCTGCAGGCTTCATTGGCTTGATAATCATCGCTTGAGCGATAACGTATGCAGTCTCTCCATGCTTGATACGGACCTGTTCCAAGGACTCGGACAACGATTTCGTCGTCGTGCCATCCAACTCCATCTGGTTCTCTTGAAGTTGACGCAGCGTTAATTCCATGCCAAGCGTGATCGGTGGAGGGTGGTTGCGGATGAATGCCAGTGGACCATGCGCTTTCAGGAGTTGCTGAGCTACCAGATAGTTTGCGAGCAGCATGTACTCTTCAACAAGGCGGTTGCTGTCCTTCAGCTGGTAGCTCCCGAACGTTGCCGGGTTCCCCTTTGCGTCGAGTGTGAACACGATCTTCACGTTATTCAGGCTGATCGCACCGGTATCAAATCGCGACTCACGACGGCATTTGCCAATCAACCACAGATCTTTCACGCTCTGGATGACAGTGGCGTTCGTGATCTGTGCGTTCTCACCTGCGATCGGACGCCGGTCTTCTTCCCAAAGCTCCACATTGTCGCTGGCGATGGTGCCGTCCAGCATCTTCTGAGCCGAGCCGTAGTCGAGCTTGCAGCACGATCGAATGATCGACTTGCCAAACCACGGCTCACACCCGTCCACCAAGCTTCCGTCCGCGTTCATCTGCCACACCACTGAAAACGCCAGGCGATCCACTTGTGGTTGCAAGGAGCAAAGCTTTTCACACAGCACTCGAGGCAGCATCGGAAGCACGCGATTCACCAGGTACACGCTAGTAGCTCGATCTTGTGCTTCCTTGTCCAGCAGTGAACCTGGTTCAATAAAATGAGTCACATCTGCAATGTGGACACCAATTTCAAACTTTGTTCGTTCGTCGTTGAGCGCGCGGATGTGAAGCGCATCATCCAGATCGCGAGCGTTGTACGGATCGATGCTGAAGATCTGGCACTTGCGGAAGTCCCGTCGTTTCTGCAGCTCGTCGTCTGGGATCGTCCATTTCTCGCCACTCACCCCGTACTTCGCATCAAGCTCCTCCAGAATCTCGCCGTCAAAGTCCAGAGTGTGAGACAAAAGACCGTGTCTCGCCAGAATCGCCGATATGCCCGATTCAATGCCGGTAAACTCGCCAAGTGTTTTCACGAACTCGCCCATCGGACTCTTGTACTTGGTAGACCACGACTTGATACGGCAGAAACACATCATCGTCTTCGAGTACGTCAGCGGATGGCTGACAAATTCATCTGGGAGCTGCAGGCGCGGGATTTGAATGCGTCTCGGCAAACGCTCATCGTGGGCATTGAAGTACGCGTACGCGTCCTCATTTGAGAGGAATGTGTCGGCATCCTTCGGCTTCGTCTTTGGCTCAAGAGAGCCGATGAAACCTTCAGTGTTTCCTTGTGCCAAGACGAACACCACTTTTGCTGTCGGTCGAAGTTGAAGCGTCGCAATCTTCTCTTTGATGGTAGAAATTTGGATCTTCACTTGGCTGTCGTTAGCACCTTGCTTTTCCTCATCTTGGCACGCAATGAGGCATTTCGCAGAGTCAACGTTCGGAAGCCAGAGCGAGTGCAACTTGTTCTTGTCGATAGGCTTTGAAGACTTCTTTGGCTTCACGGACGCGTCTGCTTCCTTGTCGTCGCTCTTCAGCGGCTTCCACTCGGATTCCGGATGAAGCTGGATCGCAACCAGATCGCCATCGAACGCGCGGTTTCTGTCTTCCATTCCTTTCACCAGAATGTCCATCGAAAGACCATCGATCGTGACGTAGCCATCCATGCGATATCTGTTGTTCACACGGAGTCTGCCTTGGAAAAACGTGCCATTCTCCAGTCCGTCAAACACGACTTCACGTTCAGCGTACTCTGCATAGATCGGATTGCTGTCACTCTTCTTCTTGTCAGTGAAGCCGTCCGAATTCCGCTCGACTCCGTCGCTTTTTCCTCTTCGGCTCCTCTCTCTGCTCCGTTCATTTTTCTCCGCGTTTTCTTGAAGCAGCTTCTCTTCCTTCTTGATTTGCTTCGCCGCTTTCTTAGATGCAGACTTCTTCTCTTCAGCTTCCTTGACAGTGATTACACTTGACTGCTTCTTCTGATTCGCCTTTGTGTCCGTGCTCTTGGCAGATTTTTCGATCTTTCCGCTCGCGCTGTTCGCATCAGCCACCTTCTTGTCCTTCTTATCCTTCTTGTCCTTCTTGTCCTTCTTCTTGTCCTTCTTCTCTTTCTTGAACTGCAGGTCTTGGACTCCCATCGAAAGTTCGTCTCTTCCGTCAAGGTCGATCACATCAAACGAATCGACAACGCCTTCCTCGGTCTCTTGGTGAACAACAACCGCCTGTTTTGTCTTTTTCATCTTCTTCTTGCCTTCCTTTTCATCAGATTTGACAGCCGTCTGATCAAACTGAGAACTGGCAGCAGCAGGCGGAGATTTGCCCTCAACGGCCTTCTCTTTCTTCTTCTTCTTCTTGTCCTTCTTGCTCACCTTGATCTCGTTATTCGCAAAATGGAGAAGCGCACTGGTATTGATCCTGCCGCCACTCGCCATGTCAGCCATCAGCGCGAGCTCGTCCATGTCGTTCTCGATGTCAATCATGACAAAGCCATGTGCCTCAAACAGCGACAAGTCTTCAGAATCTCCTCCACTATCACTCGCACTCCCAGCGCCTTCCTCCTCACTCGCAAACGCAACATCGTCGTCGATGTGGTCTTCGTCGTCAATGTTCGCCTTCTTTCGCGCCTGTTTCTCCAACTTTGCGAGTTTCTTCTTCTCCTTCTTCTTCTTCTTCTCCTCGCGCTGCTTCAGCTCCAGCTCCGAGATCTTCACGTTGTGGTTCTTGCTTTGCTCTTGCTGCGGCTTCTTTTGTTTCATCTTCTTCTCCTTCTTCTCCTCCTTCCTGTCGCTCTGCGCATCATTCGCTTGGTCGCCCTGCTTGCCAGTGCCCGCATCCACTGTTGCTGCATCAGCCTTCATCTGCTTCTTCTTCTCTGTCTTCACCTTCTTTGCATCCGCGGTCGGTTGTGCAGCAGCAGCAGCAGCCTTGCGCACAACAGCACCAATGGTATTGGCCTGCACCTGCACAGCAGCACTCGCAACAGCTTTGTGCTCGTCGCTGCTGTCGTGCATTGCGTCTTCCCACGCGATCACCACGCGCGTCGAGCTGCCACTACCTTTGCCTCTTCGCCCACCCCCGCCGCGTCCGCCGCGTATGCTGCTACTCGCCTTCTCCTTCGTCTTCTTCTTGCGCTCCATGGCGATTCTTCTCAACTAACCCAACTGCTGATCTTTCTTCCCAATTCCGCACTGAATGAAGAAGAATGCGGAAATGGCAGGGTTGATCTTGACAGACCAACACTCACGCTTGCGAGGAAAATGTGATGTGGTACACGCGAAAGAACGATCTCTCTGCATTGGTGCACGTTCGCTCTGGTGCTCCAGTGGTGGCTGCTAGTGTTGGTTGCTGGAGCTGGTGTAGGTGGATGGAGTGAGTGGTTGGTGCTCCAGGTTCTTTTCTGATCCCAGGAGGTTACAGTACGCCAAATATTTCAAATCTCTCAGTCCATGAGCAGGATATCCATGTGTGTGCCGTCCACGTGAGAGCAAGCAAGTGCACCGTCGTGGTGAACATGAAACTCGAACAAGGCACCGTCGCAGTTAGGTACACTGCGCTCTTGAAGCGCCTCTGGAGATCCGTATGGCGCGCGTAAATCGATGAGGGTTTACTCATTTAATTATACAATTAATGCCCGGCATCTCGCAAACTCTGCCCAGACTGCAGCCATCCTCGGTCAATCACTTGAGCCTTTTCCGAATCCACTTGACGATATCGTTGCGGCCATGCAGCGCCGCTCTTCTGTACGCATAGATCGGATCGTTCTCTTTCCGGTTGTTGAACAGCCAGCGCACAACATGGAGGTGACCCTCGCCCGCCGCCGCGTTCATCGCCTCCGCGGTGCAGCCCTCGCTTCGATGCTCGTGCAGCCACCGGACTACATCGAGCGAGCCTGCCGCAGCCGCGCCGTCCATGGCGCTGGTCGTGCACCCTTCTCTCCGGTTCTCGCTCAGCCACTTGACGATCTGCAGGCGTCCGCTCGCTGCGGCGCTGTCCATCGCGGCTTTCGTGCACCCCTCCGAGCGGTTCGCGTGGAGGAACTTGAGCACATCCAAGTGGCCGTTGCAGGCCGCGGCATCCATCGCGCTGGTCGAGCAGCCGTCGTTGGAGCGATTCCTGTGTAGCCACTCGACGACGTCCAGGTGACCGCACTGCGCAGCGGCATCCATGACTTTCGACGACAGTGCGAGCTGCGTAGCGTCTGTGAGGTCGTGCACGCACTGAAGGATATCGAGATGACCGCGCCGTGCAGCCAGCACAAGTGCAGCGCTCACTTCGTCGTTGGTCAGCGTTGACAACGCATCACGCACGACCACGAGGCGCGTCACCAGGTACACGTCACGTCGCACGACTGCTTCCTTGAAGCTCCAGCGCGCCGAGCAGTCGACGAAGTTGTCGATGAGCGCCGCGATGTGCGCGCAGCCGAGGAGCTGCTCGTACTGCGGCTCGCGCAGCACTACATCCACGCATTTGAGGCGTGATGATGGCTCTTGTCTTGCTGTCAATGTTGGCATTCGATACCCTGTCACCCAGCCAGCCAGCGACGCAAGAATTGAAGAAGGACGACAAGCTCCGAATGCAGGTAATCACACGCAATTGATTGCTGCTGTTATCCCAGTCGCAATTGCACGAACCAAGCCCTTTGCAGTCATAGAAAAAAGGGGACAGACTGGTCGCTAAGTACACAGTGGCAGGCAGAAAGTATAAACTCGTTAGGTGCGCATTTGCAACATGAGGTGGTTGGTTTGTGGCAATGGCAACGACTGTTGGCGAAAGAAAGGGACCAGAGGAATCACTGGACCCATTTTCCGAGAATTCCCCAGAATGGAGCTACTGCTTTCCAATGCTGCAAATTAGAAGTCGAGTTGTTTCCAGGAGAGCTACAGAGCTGTTTCAGGTCCCAGCAGTCTGCGCAAGGAATGATGGAGGAAGGAAGGAAGGACACTTCCTCCATTATTATGGCAGTGTGAACCCATTTTCCGCTGCAAAGAGCGATGAGTGGGTGGCGATCTTTATTCATCCAGAACTTGAAGCCAATTGAAGAGACAGAAAATGGTTGACCAGAATAGTCCTACGGTTGTCGATTCCACATACAGCAAATGGGGAAAAGCCTGCGACAGGCTGCTGCTGTGGAATCAAGATCTGCTCGCGTAACGTCACGCAAAATTTCAATAGAGAAACTTGCACGAATTTCTTCGGGTAAACGCTCCGACAAGCCAGCAGCATCGTAACTGCTTGGCTTGCTGTCGCTATTTCTCTATAATTGTCGGTTATCCTTACAGCGGCTTTCCCATGGCGCAAGGGCTTTGGCATTTCAGACTTTGGCAAGCACGCGCCACACCAGTAGCACCAGCTGCTGCTCTTGACGCATTGCATTCCTCCCGACCACAATCAGCCAAGCGGTTGATATTTGGCGTTGATGCCATACCACTACGGTATCTCGGACGGTGAACTCAACCCGCTCGTGTGCACTTTGTTCGAGTGTCCGATCGACGAACGACCAGCTGCAGACACCACCTCAGAACTCTTCTCTGACGACAAGGTTAGTACCAGCGCGCGTATCCAACACCAACTCTCTGACCAGAGAGAGTCTGATTCTGAGAGCGAGATTGCTCGTCGAAACGAGCGCTCGAGATTGCAGCGCGCGTGAAAAAGACACACCCGCGGCTTTTCAGTCCAGCGCGGCGCAATGATGGGACACCCACAAATTACACCCTCAGCATGATCATCACAGCACTAGAAGCTACGTGGAACACATGGCACCATAAACTATAGGCCACCTGGTGATCGCGATCTGTCTTCCATTTCCAATCTCCATGCAATGTTAACTGATAGCTAGCCGCTGTTGTTTCATGCAGTTTGGTCCTCTAAAGTGCGCACTTAAGCTCTCTGCAAGCGACTTTGGAGGTCCCACATGGGTACCTAACATCACCGGCTACATCTGAAACCATTACACCGGTGTGCTTGACCCAATCCAACATGCTCCCTCAGCAAAACAGAAGCTAAACCGACCACGCTATCGCACTATCTGCTCAGTTCGAAATCTTCTGCGAAGCCCACACTGCTCTACCCCATTACCCTCTCCGTTTCAACCAAACGATAGCAGTTTCCTCCTGCAGAGAGAGGGGGCTCAACGAACAGAGATTGATGGCGTACCCTCCGCGCAGCAAGGGTGCCGTGCTCACGTGCGTGGACGTCACGCTCCGGCAGCACGAGCAGCTCTACGCGTGCAAGGAGCTCCTCGACGTGGTCCAGAGCTTCGTCGATGCACCGAATCGCTGGCGCACGCTCAAGATCCCGATGACCGAGACACTCGCGCTCTGCCGAAGCAGCAGTCGCGACGAGCGCGCCAAGGACCCAGCACTGAGCTCGTCTCCGAAGGTGACCCACATCATAAGTCAGGAAGGTCGAGACCTGAATCGCGCGCTGCTCTTCGCGGCCGCGAACGGGTACCTGCACATTATCCAGTGGCTGCACGCTGGCCACGAACGAGCCGAGGTGTCGAGACGCGTCATGGACGTCGCCGCCGCGTTTGGCCAGCTCGAGATCGTGCGCTGGCTGCACGCGAACCGAAAAGAAGGATGCACTGAAGCCGCGATGACCTGCGCGGCCGAGCTGGGCAGACTTGACATCGTGCAGTGGCTTTTCAACAACCGAAGTGAAGGCTGCGCGTCCTGGACGCTGCGGTGGATCCTGCACACGGGGGGCCTGAACGTCGCGACGTGGCTGAACAAGAAGCGACTTGGCGGCACGTGTGAAAGCTCCGACATGGACGACGCGGCTGAGAAAGGACGGCTCGACATTGTCAAGTTTCTACACCGCAACCGGTATGAAGGGTGTTCTACGAACGCGATGGACAAGGCGGCAGAGCGAGGGCACTTTGAGATCGTCAAGTTCCTGCACAAGCATCGGCTGGAAGGCTGCACGACCCACGCGATGGACCTGGCGGCGGCGAACGGACACCTGGACATTGTTGTGTTCCTGCACGAGAACCGCACGGAAGGGTGTACGACCCAGGCGATGGACCTGGCAGCGCGAGGCGGCCATATGCGCATCGTCCGGTGGCTGCAGGCGTTCCGACGCGAGGGCTGTACGGTCGAAGCCATGAACGGTGCCGCGCGAGCGAACAACCTAGAGATCATGAAGTTCCTGCACCGCGCGCGCGCCGAAGGGTGCTCGGAAGTGGCGCTGCAGAGCGCGGTGATGAGCGAGAACCTGGAAATGCTCGAGTGGCTCTTCGAGCATTACCGCGGGATCTTCTCGCGCGTCGCGGTGCAGCGCGCGATCAACATCGCGAATAATAGAAAGTATATTGAAGTGACTATTTTGCTTCTAGATCTAGAGAAACTCATGAAAGGAGTGTAAATTATAATATTGCCAATGGAAGCACCACTATTAATGATAGACATACGGCCTTGTGCTGAGGTGTGCCTGGGTAGTTAGTTCAGTAAGTGTGCTATGGAGACGGGAGCTTGACCTCTTGCTCAAGCCACAGTGCAATGTCGAGATGATAGAACTGCCGGGCTTTCTGGATCGCTTCCAAGACGATCGGCGGCGTGAACTTGGACGGGTAGTGCTCAAACAGCCAGCGCACGATCTCCAAGTTCCCAGCGAACACGGCCGAGAGCAGCACCCGCGGTGAGCTCCCTTCTTTTCGGTGCTCGTGCAGAAACTTGACAATCTCGAACCGGTTGCTGCGGATCGCGCCGTTCATCGCAGTGACCGTACATCCTTCAAAGCGGTTCTCGTGGAGCCACTTGACAATGTGGAAGTGGCCGCCGCGCGCCGCGTAATCCATTGCCATGGTCGTGCAACCTTCTGTACGGTGCTCATGCAGGAAGATCACGGTGTCCAGGTGGCCGTGCACTGCCGCCATGTCCATCGCGTCCGTCGTGCAGCCTTCGCTCCGGTTCGCATGCAGGAAGCGCACGATGTCGAGGTGTCCGCGCTGCGCTGCGTTGTCCATCGCGTCGGCCGTGCATCCCGCTGGGCTGCTCTCGTGGAGGAACTGGACGATGTCCAAGCGACCCTCCAACGCCGCAGTGTCCATATCGATCGCAGAGAAGTTGCCGCCGAGGTCGTGCGACTGTAGCCATTTCGTGACTGCCACGATTTTGCTTGAAGCTGGTGCTCCTGGCTCCTTCATGTTGCTGATGACCCAGGACTTGGTCCACGGCGGACACCCTGCATTTGTATGTTCATAGAGCCACTGCAATAGATCAACGCGCCCAATCTCGCAGGCGGCCACCATCGCGGCCTGGGAACAGCCTTCACCTCGGTTGTTGTGCAGCCACTGAACCACATCGGCTCGCCCGAACGCCACCGCCACGTCCATCACGTGCCTCGACACCGGAACGAATAGCGACTGGGATGAGTCATGATACACGTCGAGCCACTCGAGGATATGTAGATACCCTCTTGCTGCTGCGAGCATCATGGCGCGATTGAGCGCCTTTGAGTGGCGTGACGCGAGGCGGCAGTCGCCTGGTGGTCGCGGGATGCGCATGAGCTCCATGGTTTTGGTGACCGGTACGTGGAGCGCCAGCCAGCGCACTGGGAGGTCCACGAACTCCTGGATTAGCTGCATGAGCTCGTTGCACGTAGCGAGCGCGTCACAGCTTTGCAGCGCCACGCGCACGCCCGTGAACAGCACCAGCAGCTGATCTGCTCGGTGACTGTCCGTCGCTTTGTGCTTCATCTTCATGTGGCTTCTCTTTCAAAACTGACAAAGTGATTGCAGCATCCGTCGCGTAAAGTGCGTGCCGAACTTAGTGTGATAAAATGCCGGATACGTTGCTAATCCCACGAAGTTCGATATGAACTTAACGTTATAAATTACTGAGACAATGGCTAAATCCGTGGGGGTGTTTATTCTCGAGTTCCCAACGGGGTACACCTCATCAAACCGTCGCTGCAAGGTCTCGCTTGTTCAGTTGGTGTTTACTGTATTACTCTCGCTGCATTCTCACTGAAAACCGGCACACATGCTGGCGCCGGCATTCCACTCACACAGCAATTCCGCACACAAAGGCTCGCTCAGGGTCTCACATCTGTCCGTCGCGGGTGGGTTCACGATCGGCGCTGGAGTTGGTGCTGATGTAGGAGCTGGGGTCACACTCAGGATCGAGTTGATCCAGTTCCGAACGTAAGGTACACGAGCGTACACGGCAGGAATGCCCGCACGACCACATCCGTCGCCCCAGCTCACGACGCCGATGAGCACGTCGACTCCATTCTTTGAGATCACTAACGGCCCCCCAGAGTCACCCTGGCACGAGTCTTTTCCTTTTTCTCCTCCTGCGCAAATCATGGACGATAGGAAAGCGTGACTGAGCCCCGCACACCTTGTGCTGTTGAGAAGGGGGACGTTGACGGACAGCAACTCTCGGGACTGCGCTCCATCTTCTTTAGTCGCTCCCCAGCCAAGTGTCGTCCCCGCTTTCTCCTGAACGATATCCGACTCAGTTCCAAGCGCGACAGGTGCAAATTTGCTTGCTCGCGCGAGCTCGAGTACCAAAAAGTCGTACGCGTTGGTATCCGTGTTATATGATGGGTGAATGAATTCCCTCGCCACTTGGATCTGCTCGCCATCGCTCGCGCCGCTCAGATAGTGCGTTCCAATCGACACATGCTTGATGTCGCCGCTGCAATGCGCAGCTGTGAGTACGTGCCTTGGACTGATGAGCGACCCGCCACAGAAGCTCGTCCCCGATGCCGTCGCTCGAAGACCGATCACATACGTCCTCATCCCAGCGGGCACCACGGTCCCGCCGAGGATCAGAGGAGTGACTACACTGGGAGTATCTGCAGGCGTAGCAGGAGCGACAGCGAGACTGGCGAAGGTCAGGGCAGCGATGCACGAGAATATGTTCATCCCTGGATGCCCTGGAAGTGACGACTCGTATACAGTTTCGCTGCTGGAGTGGAGCTGATCTGCGCTGCGGAGTGATAATGTGGAAATGAATGAAATGCCGGTAATCACCAGAGCACCAATCAAGGACCTTGGCATGGCTTACCCAAGCTCACGGCCAAACTTGGTTGATTGGGGGAAAAATCGAATACGATTGTAGCGTTCGACTCGAAATATCAGATCTGGAGACCTCCAGAAGGTCCATTCTAGCTGAGTCCGGTTCCGAAGCGATTGAGCCATCAATGAGAAAATGAGAGTGTCACCTTGAACAAGTCCATTCGAGTCTTTCACTTGTACTATCAACACGTATTTGCCGGCTCTCATAGCATTGCGGCCCTGGTTTTGCGGCTGATCTCATCAACCTGTTAATCGTCCACTTTGGCAAAATTTGAACCATCCTCTGCCTCTGACTGTGATAGAATAGACGTCGAGTGATCAGGACATCTCGCATGTACAAAGTTGCACTAGATGACACGGAGTTCCGAAACGGGAAGGGAGCGAGCTTGAAGTCCCTTCTGTTCTCCATACCACTATCGGAAAAGGCAGGAACTCCTTCCCCAGTCCCAGGAGGTATATGTACAAGCCTGTAGACGAACCGTGGTTTTGTGGCAGGAGATCATACCATGCCAGTAAAAAAAAGCATTTTCGAACTATCCGCTTACAGCTCACATCCTATTTCAGCGTCTAGACACTTTGGACAATCAAACGATGAAGGCCGCTTCCATCCTCGTCGCTTCAGCTACTCTCCTGCTTACCAGCTCTGTGCTCTCTACTGAAAATCCCTCTAACACCTCGATAGCCACGCCCAGCACCATCTGTCCGCTGATCTACGGCGGAACCGAAGTGCCGATTGGAACCAAGACATTCACGGCTAGGTTCCGCAGCACTCGCCACGTCAAAGAGCTCATGCAGAGGCTCGTCCATCAGTCCGAAGCACGTGCTCATAGCAAGTCACTGCTATGGGAGCGAACGGCATCTGTCCTTCCCGTCAGAGGAAATCAGAAGGGACTCCGTGGCCACGCACATATGGATTTTCTACCTGTCCCAGTGTTGCACTCTCTGACATCAAAGCCCAATGTCGGCGTTGGACTTGGACAAAGCCGTTGTGCAAGCACTTGAGTTTTCGGTCGCTGAAAGGAATGAGCTTTCTATCCTCTTGCTGGTCCATTTCTCATTTCTCCTGCTCGAGAGAACATCTCTCCAGCGCACACAAGTCTATAAACGCGAGAATGGGACCCATTTTGTTCAAGAGCAGACTTGCTGCTCTCGTGATGCTCGCAGTAGCCACTGCTGAGGCGTTCACTACGGACATCACCGCTGTTCCAAATCGAGCGTTGGCAATCGGAGCTGATGAGCGTCTCGACCTTGCAGCCACAGTCGGTTTGTCACGAGTCGAGACGGTCTCGTATCCTGGCGCGAGCTACATCGCTGTCCATTTTGCAGAATTTGCACTCCCGGCTGGCGATTTCGTGGTCGTGCACTCTCCAAACAACTCGTCAGCAGCAGCAACTCACTTCTACGACGGGAAAGGAAGCGATAGCCGTGGTGACTTCATCGCAAGCCTCGTTCCAGGCGACACAGCCATTGTGCAGTACATCTCCTCGACCAACAGCAGCAGGCACGATGTCTCAGTATCGAAATCATCGGAATCGGCGCCGGCTGTAACTCGCCTTGCGTTCAAGATCTCGAGCTTCTCGCGCGGGCTCCCAACGACAAGTACTGCTATCGGTGACAAAGAAACCATTTGCGGTGCAGGGGACAACTCGCGGCCTGCGAAATGCTACGTGACTGCGAGACCAGAGGTCTACCGAAAAGCACGCGCGGTCGCTAGGCTGGTCATTGGCGGCACCAAGGTGTGCACCGGCTGGCTCGCTGGCAGCGGCGGGTACGTCATCACGAACAACCACTGCATCCCAAACGCCGCGACCGCCGCAAAAGTGGAGTTTGAGTTTGGTGCGGAGAGCGACTCGTGCGACTCGACCGCTTGCGAAGGTCAGCTCGCATGCCGAAAGACACCAGTTGCGACGACGTCGACACTGGTTTTGACCAACGTCGCCCTCGACTACGCGGTCGTGAAGCTCCCAGAGACCGCCGACGTGTCTGCGTACGGATATTTGCAGTATCGGCCGTCAGGTCCAATTGTTCGTGAGCAGATCTATATCCCCCAGCACCCCGAAGGCTTCGTGAAGCGCATCAGCGTTGTTGTCGACAATGGTAGCGCGGCGAAGATCGAGTCGCTCGCGGCCGCGAGTTCATGTGGTGGGACCAATCGTGTCGGCTACTTGGCGGATACCGAGCCAGGCTCCTCGGGCTCGCCGGTTCTCGCTATGTCTGACAACACTGTCGTCGCTCTACATAATTGCGGCGGCTGCCTGAACGCTGGAGTGAGCATCGTGCAAATTGTAACGCACATGAAGGACAACAATGTTGTGCTCCCGGACTTTGCAATACCGACGTCAGCGCCAACGTCAGCGCCAACTCAAACTCCAAAGCCGCTAGTGGCCGATAGATGCTCTGGCTTGAGCGAGGTGCTGTGCTCCGAGTTTTTGTGCGAGTGGAGCGACGCGAGCGCCTCCTGCAGTAGCTTCCAGTAAGAACGTGGCACCGAAGCACGCTGATTGCTGCTATTCGCCCATAAGGCGTGGTGAAGTGACTGAGAATCTCAAAATGCAAAGTATGGAGAGCAGCACATGAGATTCCCAGAATCAAGTCTCGAGGCAAACCCCTCTTCCTGGGTGTCCGTTACATTCCATCCTTGAAAAGAGAGGCTTTGCTGATCGTGGAATGTATTCATGCATTGTGTTTCTCAATCGTCGGCAGTTATTCTGCTCATATCGTTCTGTTGTCTCTCTCTCTGTCAGTCTGAAAAGAGCTGAAAGTAGCAGAGCTTTGAGACACATCAGCTCTCCATCGTCCATTGAGCTCAAGTCGTTCCTTCTGCTACACATAAGGTCGCTATGCTGACACGGCGCGTGTCGCTGCCAAAGTTCCTCACTGGCGCTACATCTTCCTCTCCGTCCTCCGAGCGCTCCGCTAACAACAGCTCCTCAGGCGACTTGTCCAGCTCTCTCGCGCTTTCGAGCATTAACAGCGATGATCCGCAGAAGAAGTGCGCAATCAAGGTCGTGATCCGCGCGCGACCGCTGAGCGATCGCGAGCTGCTCGCGAAGACCCCCGTGATCGTCAACGTCACGCGCACGAGCATCCAAGTGATCAACCCGGTGGTGTTCCTTGACCCGACGTACCTGGAGGCCATCTCGTCGCCCTTGAAGCGCGTCACGCAGCGTGACCTGCCCGTGGCGCTCTCGGCGCAGGGCATTTCGGCAGCAGTTACTGCGGGCGAGTGCCGTACGTTCCACTTTGATCGGTGCTTTGGTGTCGACAACGCCGCGGCGAACGAGACCGAGCCGTTCGCGACCTCGTACGACATCGACTTTGTCACCCAGCGGCCGAACCAGGAGCTCATCTTTGACGAGATCGGCCGCGACATGATCGAGTCGGCGTTCCAGGGCTTCAACTGCACTGTGCTCGCGTACGGACAGACGGGCAGCGGCAAGACTCACACGATGGTCGGCGAGAAGACAACGAAAGGCAAGGGACTGATTCCAAGGGTTTGTGAGGCACTGTTCACCGCGATCGACGCGCGTCGAGCCAAGGAGAGCAGCGAATCGAGGCTTGAGGACGATAAGATGATAATGGATGCGACGACCAAGAAAGGCACGCTGTACAGCGCACAAGTGAGTTATTGTGAGATCTACAAGGAGAAAGTCAACGACCTCTTGGAATCCTCAGGACTAGGAGGTGGTGAGGCTACTGCAGCGAGTAAAGCAAGGTCCCCACCGGGGTCACCATCCTGGAATGGAAGTGGGGACGACTCCTTTGGATTATCAGGCTCAGGATCCTCATCGTCTATGAGACGAACGCTGCGAGTGCGCGAACATCCGACCACGGGACCGTTCGTCGAAGGGCTGAGCTCGCGACCGGTGACGTGCTACGCGGATATCGCCGAGGAGATGCTCGCGGGCGAGAAGCTGCGAACTGTGGCATCCACGCTAATGAACCCTGTGTCGTCGCGCTCGCATGCTGTGTTCACGATCACATTCACACAGACGACGTTTGATGTGGTGACCCAAACGGCGCACGACAAGGTTGGCTACCTAGTAGAAGTTGCACCCAGACTCTCTTTCGTATCCGCTGTAGCCCTAGAGGCGATGTGACTGACTACAACTGCTGTTGATGACGATGTTCACCAGACCTCCAAGATCTCAATGATCGATTTGGCTGGCTCCGAGCGCGCGAACGCGTCGGGGACCAGCGGCGACCGCCTGAAAGAAGGCGCAATGATCAACAAGAGCCTCACGACGCTCGGGCGAGTCATCTCGGCGCTCAGCAAGTAAGCTTTTGTGTTTATCACGGCCCTCGCTACGCTTTGGTTTACGATGTGTCTCTCGCAGAACACTGGGAGGTGACTGCTAACCTCAGGACTCTTTATTGGAAATCTTCAGACAGGGTGTCGAGCGCGTGCCGTACCGTGACAGCACGCTTACGTGGCTCCTCAAGGAGAGTCTCGGCGGGAACGCCAAGGTATTTACTATCCACACTATGGCCCTTCTCTCCTTGCAGAACCTAGCTGAGTGTTCATGCTTAGCCTGACGCATTCTTTCTTTTGTGTGAACTAACAGACAACGATGATTGCGATGGTCAGCCCGTCGTCCGATGTAAGTAGTAGTCTCTGCTGGGTATACCCACGACACTGTAGAGGATATCGTCAACTGACCTAGGACCGTTTCTCCATCCACTCTATTATGTAGAACTACGATGAAACAATGAGCACGCTGCGGTACGCCGAGTCGGCCAAGCGCGTGATCAACCGCGCGGTCGTGAACGAGGACAAGAACGCACGCATTATCCGGCAGCTGCGCCAGGAGATCCAAGAGCTGCGCGTGGAGCTCGAGATGGCGAAGCTTAGCCCCAAGAAGCGCAGCACCAGTGGCGCTGGAGCGGTGGCAGCGAGCATCTCGGCGAGTATCACCGAGCGCGACGAGTTCCAGACCCAGTTGCTGCAGGAGCTCAAGCAGCTCCGCTCACTTCAGGCTCAAGACTCGTCAGTCGCGTTGTCAGATGTGTCTATAGCAGCTAGCCAAGATCAACACGGAAGTTGTACGCATGTGCACAAGACCCTGCCAAGTCTCGTCGTGGATGTCACCAAGCACTTCACGCCTGGCTCGGCGCTCGCGTACACTCTTCACGAAGGAAAAACAATGTTTGTGAGTGTCTCGGGTCTCGATGCTGTTTCTGGCGCTGTTGATGGCGAACCTGACGCTCAGGAGAAAAGGAAAACTCAGCTCACGATAGATACTTCTCCTGACGGAGCGAACGAGAACGAGAGCTCGCCGTCGCCGCCTCTCGCAAAGCAGCGCAGTTGGTCCCCAACCTTTCTACGTCGACGATCCTCCTTCTCATCTGCAGCCGCTACTATTGGTGACTCTGCGAGTCCTCGAAAGCTTGAAAAGCGCAGCTCGGGGTCTCTGACCAAGCGCAAGAGCGGTAGTAACAGCATCACCAAATCTCCACCAAGTGAAGTCGTTGAGCCCAAGTTCTACAACCTCCCGGCGTCAACTCGTAACGACGGTGATATTGCTGCCTGTCACATCCAGATCACCTGCACCAGGGTGTCGCCATTAACAGCAGATGGTTGTACGGATACCTCAGACGACGCTCCAAGCTACCGCATTGAACTGGAGCCCCTGGATGCGAATGTTCGAGTGCTCTTGAACGGGAAAACGCTCTCTGCTAGTGACCATATCGCTAGCAATCACAGCGGTGCACAAGTGGAGATGCGTCACGGCGACCAGCTTCAGCTCGGAGATTCGCGCTTCTTCTCGCTCTATGGTACAGCATCTTCCCATCTTTCTATCGAGAGATCTGCTGTTATTGCCGTAGCTAACCTCTTTCGTTCTGTATTCGTGCCATTTTTCAGTTCCGCAGGCTGTGTTGTTGACCAGCGATGTAGCAGTAAAGGAATCGGAGAAATCGGTCGAGAGCCTCGAAGATCTGGTCGCAGAAGCTAACAACATCTGCACAAAATGGAACCTGCACATGGAGTTCGCGCTCAAACCGAACGACGATGGTGATGACACAAAAGTAGATGATACTACGAGCGTGGTGATGAAGAAGCACCTCGACACTCAGAGGTATAGCGTGGCCGAGTGGAAGCGGCCGATGCTAGAAGCCAAAGTGGCGTTCCTGCGCCAGTTCGACGAGTCCTTCGAAGGCTCAGGATCCATCGTAGCGATGGAAGAAGCCCAGACAAATGAAGAAGAAGAGTACGACGGTTGTAAGATCTCTTCACATCGCGAACCAGACGCTGCCTCAGACGATGCCAATGATGGTGAAGAAGAGGAGACGAAGGGACTTCCGTCTGAGCCAGTGCCTCCGCCCCACCGCTCACCGTCGTCTTCACTCGAAGTCTCCCCTCCATCTATCGCCAGTAGCGCTCGTGGTCACCGTACGATATCAGCTCCAACCCCCAACTGCATCCGACTGATTGGCCAGGGACGGATCTTCATGCCGCCGCTGAAAAGCTACGCGAACGGGCCGATAATTGCAGCGATTTACGACGGAGCAGGCCACTCGATTGGAAAATTGTACATGCACTTGCAGTACACGACAGTACCTTCAGGTTCGGGCTCAGGAGAGAAGCACAGTGAGCGGCGTCCGTCGCTATTGGCTCGCAGCGCGTCGCTGCTGGCGATGACGCTCTCGCCTACTTCGTCTTCGTCCTCCAAGGTGAACAATACTATGAAGGCTGCCACCACCACCATGCGTATCCACTTGGACAAGATCGTGTTTGACGAGTCCCAGTCGATGGCGACAGACGGCGTCTCAATAACACTAAAAAAATGGTCGAACTTGGGCTCTTCACCTGGATCTGGCGACAAGAAGAGATCTATAAATGGCTCAGAGGTCAACGGTGGCTCGGGAACCAACTTCTCAACACCAAAGATCCCGCCACTTGTGAACGAGAGGGCCACGCCCACGTACGCGCCGCTCAAGATCTTCCAGATCACCAAAGTGTTCGAGACGCGGTTGGCATTCGGTGGCGACGTGGGAGCGGCAAAGTCGATCAGTACTGAGAAGAACGCAACTTCTGGTGGTATTCCCGAGTCCACCATGGCACAAGATGACTTCGTGGCGTTCGAAGTCTGGGGCTACGGACAACTGGGGACATCTCAGTCAATTTCAAACTCCCAGACTCCACAACCGACTTGCAAGGTCGATTTTTACGTGTCTGTGGACATCGACGAACGCGAGCAGGACGGTATCTTCCGTCCTGTGGCGGTGAAGGCCGACGGAGCACTGCGCCTGCACGCGAATCAGCCGAGACGCCTGAACGTACGCGTCACCCAGGTCGATCAGAACCAATTCACGCTCAACTCGATTGCGGCCGTGCAGATCTCGCCCTCGTTCCGCGCGAACTGCGACACTGCGAGTCTCTCGGTCACCCCAGGGGGCAACAAGAGCTCCCAGTGGCTGCTGTCACCATCGTCGACAACAGCAACGTCAAGGTCTCAGAACCTATCTCAAAGGAGCGAGCCTGGCGCTGAGACCTCTGATGATACGTGGCGAACTCTCGAGTTCCGCAGTATCTCCGAGCAGGACACATCGAGTCGCTCGCTCTCTGCGTCGCTCAAATGGGACCGCGACGTTTCTTCGTCTTCACGACAAACCCCAGAATGCGTCGATGATGAAGGCTTGCGGAGCGTGTTTCGTGTCGTGATCGCCGTCACGACAGCGTGGTCGAGCGTGCCAATCGTGATCTCTAAGAGCGTCGTGACGAAAGTCTCGCCTTCGTTGGTCACGACCAAGCTCAAGCTCGTGCGCGAACTGGAGACCACGCGCATGGCCTGGTGGGCTCGCGAGAGCTTCAGTCGTGAGTACCGACTGGGCACGTGGTACACTGTGGATGTGGCTCTGACCAACAAGAAGCCTACTGAGGACTCTGAGAGTACTACTGGGACTGATGAAGTCGAGCCGCAAGCTGGCAAGGTGATTAGAATGGTAAATGCAGTCGTGAACAGTCACGTCAAGGGCTTGCAGCGCCTCGAGATGGTCCTTGAGCTCGAACACCTCCGCCAGCAAGTGCTCAAGATGATCCCGTTCAGCACGACGGAGATCGTGAACAAAGAGGTTTTTAGCGCTCGGGAGAAAGCCGAGGAGCTCACGTTCGACAAGGTCACGGAGGCTCTGAGCACGCTTTTCGAGAACGGCGACGACCAGGAGCAGCGATTTGAGATCCTGCAGCTCCAGAGCAATGCCAATCACAGCAAACAGCAGCTGTTCCTGCGCAAAAAGACTCGGAGGGATCTGCTTGTGGGGATCAAATACGGCAACGTCATGGACCTGAGTTCCCCAGCTGGAGATGGCGACAATACCCAGAGACGTGGCGATTCATTCACTGACTGGGCTTTAGGTCTCTTGCTCCACTCGGCGTATTTTGTGTCCGAGCCGTCGCACTTGGCGAGTGGGGGCGGAGGGTTTGAGATGTCGGGCTTCCTTATGCTCTCGACCGCGTTCCAGCTCGATGAAGCCGCGATCACGCCTCTGTCAGCTTCTTTTATTTCTGCGGCTGGCCCTGGAGCTGGGAGTACAAGTACAAGACCAGAGAAGCCCGCGAAGCCCGCCAAGGCACACTGGGAGCGGCGCTGGTTCGTGCTCAAGCGGCCTTTCTTGTACGCGTACAAGACGTTTGCACTGAAGGAGGAGGTCGGCGTACTCGACATCTCCAAGTGTCAGTTGCTCACGTCACCATCATCTTCTTCATCTACGAGCGATGGTATCAGCAACAGCAACGGCGGCTGGAACCACTCGTCCTCATCGATCTCTCACTCCTCCTCTTCATCCTCGTCGTCCTCACCGGCTGGCAGAACCAAGGCACCGAGCAGCCAGGTGCTCGTGGGCATCCCGTTCAGCTTCCAGCTCGTGTGTCTCGTCGGCGCCAAGTGCATCGTGTGGACGCTACAGGCGTCGACCGCGCCGGAGATGCGCGCGTGGCTCTTGGCGATCGGTCTGCTCAAGATCGAGGCCCACGAGGTCGTGGTGAGCAACAACCAGAGCAGCTTTGAGACGCCTGCGATCACAGCATAAATTCCTAGACACAGGAGATGTTTCGAGACCTTCACCCCCACTCCACTTTAGATAAGAGACTTTCAACATCGTGAATTACATACACTTGTGTACTATAGGGTGGTGGATCTGTGTAAAGCTTCCGATGTAGATAGATATATGATGATGTTATGAAAGCGAGGTGGAGGTGATCGCAATCCCGTAAACAGAGATCACGACCGACATGGTCGGGTTCTCCCACGACACGATGCATGCGCCTAGCAAGCAGAACAACAGACACACTGATGATTAGAGGCCGATTCAAAAGATTGGTAGGTAGGTAGGTACTTGAAGTCTCTGCTACTCTCTGAGCTCCATTACCATCAGCCTTCTCGTCCCAGGAAGCGCCGCTAGACAAGTCCAGGATGGATGTGAGTGACGTGTCTTGTTAAAGCCACCCATAGGAGGAACATCAAGGTTCCCACAGTCATACTATTGACCTCACAGTCGCCAATCAGTTGAGTTACTTGCAGTGTACCTGTGGAACTCGAGCCCTGCTCCCTTGCGCTGGCGGATGGTGCACGTCACGATGTACTTGAAGTTCTGAGAGGGAGTACCAGAGAGAGAGAGAGAGAAGACATTGGGCAGAATTGATATCAGGCGAGAGGGACTCGGCCGCCAACGCACATTCCGTCACTCGCCATTGTTCTACGTACCGGAGAGAGTCTTCGTAGATCGTCAACGCAGGACGTCGTGACACTGTTGACCCAGTCCTGTACCTGTTTATTGTGTTGACCAAAACGATAAGGATTACTGATACAATGAGGAAAACTATGCAAGCCACGGTATTAGGACACACGCCCACAGCTCCTTCCTTGTTCGTGCAGACCTTCTTGTGGTCGTACAGGTTGCCCTCGAGCGTGCTGAGCACGGTTTCCTGCACGAGCTGCGTCACATCGCTCTTGAGTAGCGGAAAGTCCAAGTCCTTCGTGTTCACCATCGCGATTTTTGAAAAGGACCAGTCTCACTCACTCACTCACTCCGACACCAGGATTTTAAGCGAAGCTCGCGTCCAATGATCGTTCTCTCGCTTTCTCTCGTTCTGTGAAAAGCCGCGACGCCGCTTCGCAAGGTGGGTGAGCTCTCTTAGAATACAAACCCAATACCAACCATCACATAGAAAACAACTCAGTCAGTATGCATGCAATCGCCGAGAAGAACTCCAAGAAGGACAAGAAGAAACCCTGGAGAGAGAAGAAGGAGAAACTCACGCGTCAGCTGCTGCGAGCAGTCGAAGAGGGTGAGCGTGATGGGGGCGGTGTAGACGATGAAGTTGATAAGAACAGACAGAGTGGCGGTGAACGCGATCGCCCAGCGTTCACACAGGAGCACATTGCGCAGATGTTCGAGGGCGAGCTGGACGAGTTCGCGTCCCTAACCAGCTGCGAAGTCAGTTGCAACCAAAGGGAACAGCAGAATCTCCCTGGTGGTGGTGGTAGTACGAGGATCCAGTACCTCATCGAGAACGAGATCAGCGGCGATTTCTTCCGAGTGAAGAGCAATAACGACAGTTCTACCCAGCGTCACAAGCCGCTACTTTTCACCTCGTCAATGGGAGTGTCCGCTAGCAGGTTCTCTGCGTCGCTGCACTTTGGCAAACTGGAGGCATCAGGCAGCGCGAGTAGTACCTGGGGCAGCACAGGTGGATGTGGCGACGGTCTACTCCTACGAGACCTCGGGACAGCGCTAGTGGTGATGTGTCAGGGCATCCTCGTGGGGCTCTGCTGGATGGACGCGTTCAACCTGAGCTCGAGTGACGGCGTGATCCGCAAAGACACCAGGGACATGTTCGCGTGCACGTACTCGGCGGTAGCCGATCGCTCACGCCAGCTCTTCTTCATCCTCTTCAAATATCCTTATATGTCATAGTATACCTCCATAGTGGCTATGCATTTGATCGCATTCGCAACAAAGAGCTCCTCCTTGACACCACATGAGAGTCTACTGTGAGTCTGCTAGGACTGATGAAGACGCTCAATCAGCGATTCCAGGCAGCTGAAGAGGAAGACGCGATGAGCTCAGAGACGTCCGCTGGCCACGAAGCGCACATCAAGACGCTTTCCACACGACTGGTACGTACGGTCAGTCCCTGTCGTGAATCGCATTTTGATCTGACGTAGTCTGCGATTCTTGTGTAGCTGATCGGCGCGTTGGCGTTCACGCTCGCGGCGCTGCTGGCGCTGCTCATCGCTGCACCTGCTGCGATCCGACTCAGCCACGCGTACCAGAACGACAGCAACTGGTACTCAGCCACCACCACCCATCCATCTGTCTTGATCATTCATGGATGGGTACAGATCCCACTGGATTAACGAATCCTTACCTTGACGCTGTAATCTTTGCGCAGGTGCAGCGGGAATGCTGAGAAGTCCGCCATATTCCACCAGTCCGTGTCGGTTCTGCGCACCAATGCGGTGTTTAACGCGGTGCTGATGAGCGGCGCGTGGTTCTGCGTCGCACTGGTGAGTGTGTCGTTGATACCACTATTTTTTTCCGAGTGTGTGTGTGCTCGTTGGTCCATAACCATTGATGTTGTTGTACCTGATACATGACCCCAGCAATGCCACATTGGGTACTCGACAAACGCGAGCAATCGACGAATCCTGGCAGAGCTCAAGAGATCGTATCTCCATCAAGAAAAGAGGTAGGTGAGAATAGGATGCTGTTTTCATACGTGAAGCGCTGCCACCATACAAAAAAAATCAATGAATGCCATCTTGGGTGCTGTAGGATGGAACACCTGCACGGGCAGCAACTCGAGCGCCTCTCGATCAACAGACTGAAGGATCTGATCCAGACCCACCAGGTAATACTTTGTTTGCCACATGATTTACCAGTCAGAAACCCCCCTAGGAACACCGGATGAGCTCATTTGTGTATATGTGTGTGTGTGGGGGGGGGGGACTTGTGTTATCTTCCTTTCGATTCTCCCTACAGCGTGCGATTGACGCCACCGAGAGCGTCCTCGTTTCGAAGCTCCAGCAACACGCACCAGCGTCTGGCAGATAATAGCAAGAATACGATACACTCTAAGAAGCAGTGCGGCTTCACAAAAGCTACGCAACACGTAATAACAAGAAGGTGGCATGCTCGAATCAGAGAATGCACAGCAATCACGAGTGAACCCATCTTCTGCAAGTGAGCCAATGAAAGCGCATGCTCAGCCACACGTCACAGATTTGCAGGAGCTTCAAGAAGAGTAATATAGGAGGTACAACCTACTATAGGTTATAACTAGCAACATTCTCTATTCTAGGGCTCACTCACCCAGCAGCTCATCAAGGCAATCAAACTCAAAACGCGAAAAGAGACCAAGAGATGATCGCGCGAGGAGGACTGCGCGTGTGCGCGGCGTGGCTCAAGCCTCACGCCGGCAGCTCGATCGCTGTCGCTACCACTGGTGCTGCTGCTTATGCGCGTGTGCTATTCAATAGCGACAGCAGTGTGCGTGGGTTCGCGTCGCTCGTGTCCAGCGAGTGGCTCAAGGAGAGCGAGGCGAGTGGCAAGAAGCTGCTGATCGTCGACTGCGAGCAGCCGACCGCCTTCCAGCGCGCGCACATCCCCAACGCGCAGCCGTTTGCGCTCGCGTCGTCCGGACTAAAGGTGCGCTTGGTTGTCTCTCGATGTGATGTGTTTTGTTGCCGTGAGCTGTCTATCCTCTTAATACTGGCTGCTATTAATAACACGGTCTGTCTGTTATTGCCAACATAATATAGGACCCGAACTCGACCAGCGTGATCGGCGAGAACTACTTTGCGCAGGTGCTGAACCTGCTGCAGGTGCAAGAGGACGCGACGCTCGTGTTCTACGACGACGACTTTGGCTTGGTAATGTGGATTTGCACTATTATAGCTGGTCTTGGATACCACAATGAAAGGCTGACTAACTTGCTGCTGTTGCTATGTATCACCATTATTACGACATAGAAATCGACGCGGCTCTGGTGGGTCTTCCACCACTTTGGCTTCCCGAAGGAGCAGCTCAAGGTACTCGGCATTTCTTCCTCCCTGGGCTTGTCTTGTTGTCTTGAGTAGATACTCTCAAGATACTATGAAAAAAATCGCTCAACCGTTGTTGACTCTGTTGTGATAGGTCCTCGATGGCGGTTGGAAGCAGTGGGTGGCGGGCATGAACGCAGTCTCAACGGGCGCTCCGCAGGAACTCAAATTAGACGCCTCGGCGCCGCTCTGGAAGTAAGTCAATGTGTACTATCCCCCTACCAAATATTGCTTCAATTTTATTACTGCAGTCCCAAAGTAATTTCTCGGGGGGATCTAATTTTTTCTACGTGGGTTCTTTTCCAGGACGGCAGCAACACCAACGGGCGGCGCGCTCGTGGATCTCGCAGCTGTGCAGAAGAGCCTTGCGGAGGGCTCGTCGCAGTTTATTGACTCGCGCACGCCCGCCGAATACTCTGGACAGAACGCGAATGGCAACGCGCGCACCGGTCACGTACCGGGCGCCGTGAGCTTCAACTG
The DNA here is from genome assembly GCA_038051095.1 of Globisporangium irregulare. Classification (NCBI taxonomy): domain Eukaryota; phylum Oomycota; class Peronosporomycetes; order Pythiales; family Pythiaceae; genus Globisporangium; species Globisporangium irregulare. Next base: position 29,610 of record JALBZZ010000252.1, read on the forward strand.
GGTGAACGCCGTAGACTACGCGAAGAACGGCACGTTCAAGTCCAGGGGTGAGCTGGAGGCCGTGTTCACGGACCTCTTCGGGCTCAAAAAGGACAAGGAGGTGATCACCTACTGCCAGCGCGGCATCCGCGCGGCACACACGGCGTTCGTGCTCTCCGAAGTGCTCGAGTTCGAAAACGTCAAAATCTACGAGGACTCGATGGCGCAGTACCTCAACCGCGACGACACGGCCGTGGAACAGTAGCTGTAGCTAGTAGGCAGCGCCAGTGAGTGAGTCGCCCTGAATAACGCTACCACCTTTGGGTTGGCCCCAAAGATTGTCAGGCAGTTGGACTGGAAATCCGAATCAACACGTGACGTCATGAGAGACACCTCATGAGAGCACTGAGACTGTCCAATCTTTAAAAATGAGAAGCTGTTATTGACTACCAGACAGTGGATTCTGATACAAGATTCCAGAGCGGACGCGGTTCTTTCTTCTGTGAATTTGCTTCTTGATAACGCCAGCAGCAGCCAAGTAGTAAGACAATGAAACCGGCGCGACCACTGACTGGTATTGTAACCAAGGGCGACAAGTCGGCTGAATGGCAGCCAGCAATAATATTGGAGGCGGGCGCTGGGATGGATCCAAGGAACAACAGGCTATTGTTCACCACCACCACTATTCTGACGGCAACGCACTGTCCAATAGTGTCCAGTGGACAGACGGGCATGAGTGTATCGAAGGAAATTTTTGGTCGCAGAGGATAAAGCAAAATCCATAAGAGACGAGCATACATTTGGGGACTTGTGTTTCTCGTACTGGTTATTGGATGGATGGCAGCCATTCGCAATATAAAGCGACCATAAGAGTCTTCATTGTACGGGGCTGTCATGCTCTACGCTGGAGGTATCTCGCTGGGCCTTGCAGTCGACAAACCAGCAGCTCGATATCCATGTACTTCTACCTCAGATGAAGCCCGAACATTTCGTCGTGAGTGAGGCGCGAAGCACCAGCCTTAGCCCAACGCATTCAGTATTACCCTTTTTGCGTTTGTGTTGAGCTCTTGGAAATACTTTTCTCTACACTGGAAGTACATTGCCAAACGCATTGCAGTGCGGTGAGACTGAGATGAGAGCGCAAGGTGGCGGCGTGAGAATGATGGCGGTGCAATACAGTGTGTGTTGATTCGGGAGGTACTTCAAATCGGAAGGCTGGTGCTCCCCCTCCTCAATCGTGGTACACACTTTGGGTGATTACGCTGCGCTCAAAAACATCGACGCGTTACTGTCCTCTAATCAAACGAGAGCAGCGAGAGCGTCCTTCTCACTGCCAGCTCAGAAATGTTGGATGGGAGTGAGTTACTAACAGCACACATTTCCTGAGACGTGAATAGAAGTCCGCTGACGCCAATTCTGCATCAATTCCGTCATCTCGCAGGTGATTGGCAGAAACTGCGATGTTCACCTCAACACTTTCAATTTGTAGCAGCAACTTTCACACCTTGAACGTTGTTGAAATGTTGCTCAGGTCCAGGTTGGACGATCATCAATGGAATGGGGTGCGGGAATCAAATCGACTGTGAATGGTATGTGCATGCACATGTGTAGAGCGTGAAGAGAAACACAGAGCTATTGATACAATAGTACAAACTATCGACTGCGGTCAACAAAAGCAAGTGTGGACCTTGGGTTGCTGCCGCGACCTTGGACTGAGAGAATGCACTGGGGGATTCACACACGGTTCAGAATGCAAAGGCTCTTGCTGTTCATTTCCTGCCGTCAGACGGATCAGGTCGAATGGACGAGATCGGATCGATCGCATTCATTTGGAGTTCAAGCACCTGCGAGATGTTTCGTACTCCACCCAGTTATTTAATTTTTGCTCCAATGTTACTCTGAAAAACTTGTGTTTGGATACCACAAAGTAGAGATGCACTTAACATTCCACAATTACGTGAGCGCCAGCATGGGATTGAAGAGCACCTCTACTTTTTACTTCCATTCCTCATTCACATCATCGATTGGGCAAGATCGCATGGTTTGGAACCCACGGTGCTTGAGTATGATCGTAGTTTGTCAGTATTGACACACAGAGGACTAAATATCAGTAGATCTTCTGCTCACTTGGACAGATGGCGACAAGAGAGAACGAGAGAGCGCTGAACGTTTCTGATGTCGAGGATCGGAAGCCCTCGATGATGATGCTCTGAAAGAGTTTCCCGCACACAATTCTGGCAGGGAGTTGCTGGTTGTCATTAGCATTGTTTGCACGTCATCTCAACGAACGCACCATCCCTGAGAGTCAGTCAGTTAACCAGGTCAAATCGGTAGTGTGGGTGTGGGCCTCAAGGTCACAGCATCAGATTGCAGTCCTCTCTGTGGCTTGGACGACGAAATGGCATCTGCACGTTTACAATCGCCCACCCAGCAGCAGTAGAGGCAGACTGTACAATCCGGAATAGAAGAGCCAACTTCAACTGGATGAAGTGGGAGAAGGCATTTGAATACAAAGGTGGGGTTTCTCACCCAAGTAAACATGCTGATAATCCCTCGATTTCTCCACTAAAGCACTGTACACATAGACAAAAGGAGGACACGCTGTGCGTGATGGCGTGAGAGTGGGTTGGCGGGTGCTCAGTGTCCATCGACAACAGATGGGAGGCAGAACCACCAGGATGCTTACGACATCGGACAGTAAACTTTGCGATCGCCTCTGCACGACAGCAGCCCAAGAGTTTTCCAATACAAGACCAAGAGAGGGCCGTAAAATATGCGGCTGTGCCCGTGCTCTCACACTCCGTTTCAAAAGGCTGAGATTTGCCTTTCCTAGTCTTTCCTACGGCGGTTAGAGTCACCAGGAAGCCCTCTGGATTGCCCAAGACCTCTCGCCACAGATCGATGGCAAGCCTCCGGTTCGAAAACCCCTTTGTCAAACGGGCAGGGTGAGTGAGTGAGCGTACTCCAGTGGCTCGTAATTATGGATTCGTTATGGTCGCGCTTGTCTGATTGTACTCTCCCCCCCCTCCTTCTTCCAGTCTTTCTCCTCTTGTCGTCCTTCTTTATCCAAAGTGTGGGACGATTTTCGTTGAAAGCCATCCAGTAGTCGCTGAGCGTCATCCAAGGCAGCCAAAGTGGGCAACCATGTCGTGGTTTATGCCCCGAGGTGGATGGTTTTGCCTTGATGGGGGAGCGAGCGAGAGAAAACACAGAACAGCCGTGTGTGCTCGTGTGCATGTCGACGATCAGCAGTGCACTTGTGATTAGTCTCCGCCAGATACAGCAACACTGCTGGATTATACTGAACCTGGTTGATTTGGTATCGACGAGAGTACACTGCAATGCAGCAGATTGCAACAACGCGAGTCAGCCTGATGTCGGCTATAAGAGTGATGAATGCATCGGGTGTAGCTGGCGCGCGCCGCTTCCGAAAGTGGTGTGGCGGCTGAAAGCACGTGATAGTATGACAATAAAATTGCTGTTCATGCTGCCTTTCCATTCTTTCCACACAAACGCAAAGGAAAATCGAGCACGCTCAAATTGGGCCATTACACCTTCCATATAGGATTCTAGCTATTTTTTTAAGCAAAAATATTTTTTATGCAGGTATTGTATAATCAAATTAATGGAATACTGATATAGAAAGGATTTGAACGATCCTACCAAGTTTTAAAAAACTCCGCCGAGTCTCTTCTTTGCATGGAGTGTGATTATTGGAGAGGCTGCTGTTTCCATGATTATCATGGCTTTTCTCTCGCTCCCCTTTCCTCCGTCGCCCGCGCACCTGCCTGCTCGCTCGCTTTGTTTCATTCATTCGCTCGCTGATCTCACTCACTCGACTCGCTATCTCTCTCCGCAGGACGAGCAGTTGTCCAACTCCTCCTCCGCTTCAGAGCCCACAGCAGAGCAAGAGGACCCCGCCAGTCGCTTGATTGCGCTCACTTTCGAATTGCCGCGGTGGTGGGCTCACGACGCCAAAGAAACAGCCAAGCAAACAGTCCCAGTCTCAGCAGCTCTTCTCTTCTGATACAGAGAGCCGCAGACACCAGACACCACGCAATCAGACAAACAAGCAAGACGACGAGCAGGATGGACATCCGGCGGCTGCTGCACAACCCGGACGATGGCGGCTGGTTCGTGATCGGCGAGACGAAGAGCGAGGCCGAGATGAACGACTTCCGGCGCTCGCTCAAGCGCAACGCGATCATCAACACGCACCTGGTCAACTGCACGATGAACCACGAGAACGTAGGCGACGCCAACAGCAACAACACAGAGCACAAGATGAAGGTGCAGTGGACCAAGTGCACGTCTGCGCTCTGCCACCCGAAAGGTCAGGACGGCGACGACGATGACGAGGGCGATCAAGACAGTGACGGTAGTGGGGGCAACAACAACCAGCACCAACACACCAGCACCACCAACAACACCAATAGGAAGAGCCGCGCGGCGGCGTGTCCCGTGCAGCTGCGTATGTCGACGTGCCAGCTCACGTTCGTGGGCATCGTGTGCCAGGCGTACCAGCACCTGAGCGAGGAGCACGACTCGGCCGAGCCTCTACAGAGCTGCGTGACCGAGGACATGAAGACGCACATCGTGCGCATGCTACAGGCGAACCGCGACGTGAAGCCCATGGTGATCTTCAAGGAGCTGCTCAAGATCCACCGCCAGGGAGCTTTCGGTGCCGACCTCATGCCCACCAAAATCCAACTGCGCAATGCGCTTACGTACCTGCGAAGCCGGAAGCTCAAGCTCGACGACGGCGGCTCGGCTGGTAATCGCAGCAGCAACAACAACAATATCAACGACAACTCCAGCAGGTCCTCGCTGTCGTCCTCCACGTCCTCGTCCAGGAAACGCACCTTTGACTCCTTCTCGGAAGGCAGCGCGTCGCCGCCGTGCGACGAGCACCGCCAGCCCGAGTGAGAGAGTGAGTGAATGGGTAGAACGATATATGGGATTCAGATATGAGCATCAGTTATTAGTAGCAGTAGAGCATGGGCAGGAGGGGAAGGAGGATGGAGTTTATGGTCGGAAGCATGTAAATTATGAAGGCGAGGCCGAGGATCGAGAATACAATGTACATATGTTTGCAAGAGCACACAAGAGCCAATGAATGTATTATGTGCCGAAAGGGGCTTCTACGCTTCATGACTGGGCGCTTCATGGACTAAGCGACTGGTATGATGGATGCTGGCGGTTAAACTCGACTTTAAACTTTTAATAATAGCGCGGCGTTCACTGACTGGTGGATGGGGAATTATTTGAGGGGCGTGTGAAAGATCAAAGGCAGTGAGACCCCCGCGAATCGCCGGCCAGGACCGTTTCGAGATCATCTCGATGGACGCCGCCGTGTTCAGCGCCGACTGAACTCACTGGGGTACGCCGATGTACTCACCTCGGTCGCCAAGGTTGCTGAAGTCGCAAGGGTGCGACAAACTTTTGCACCGCTTTCCCAAAAGCCTCTCCCAAAAGTAATGAGAGGCACGAGCTTGTCTTCTTCTTACTCATCGAGAGCTGTTTCTTTAGAGGTCTCTGGTCCGAGAGATCGCTCGCTCTACGAGAACTGCGTTCAAGCTGAAGAGTTCGAGTCTATCGCCTTAACCGCTCGGCCAAGCTGTCACGACTTCAAGCTGTCACGACTTCAAGCTGAAGAGTTCGTTTGACTAATGGCAACAGCTATCAACCTACTTGTTACTATATGCCTTGATTTAGGTACACCCCTCTCGTCTAAATGTAGGCACATACTATCGAGACATATTGTATGTATAGCCTCGTAATATTCACTATCGAAGTGCCGTATTTGATACTGTGCCAAAATGCACTTTGTTGTCAGTGTACAAATCTATACTATTCACTTTTTTTACTATCGAAATGCATTTTGTCGCAGTGGAGTTTTCACGAATCGTGCCAAAATGCCGTCCATAGTGAAGAAAGTGAATAGTATGGAGATTTGTATGGCTTCCTATTCGAGCGCATTTTGTCACTCGCAAACGTATTAATGTACAAACTAACAACAGCAGTGAACCAATGCAACTGGGCAGTCTGACGTATTAAGTTTGGGGATATACAAATGTAGACCTGAGTAACCCCTCCTCCAGCAATTTCGCTATTTGAACGTAACCCACAAAATTTCCGCATTTAAGCGGCGGGACATCCAAAAGCGTACCTGTGTAACGTAACCATCGTACCTATGCAACCAAAACACCTCTGGTTACACGGGTATGCTTTTGTGTAACCACGCTCCCCCTTCCTTCCTTCATCGGCTCAAAAGATTTCGCCCAGATCTTCTTCATACATTGACAACAGCAGGCAGCAGAACGAAAGCCCCGCCCTGCACCAAAGCAGCACCGAAGCAGCAAGCAACACCTTCTTCACCATGAGCAGCGAAGAATTGGGCAAGAAGCACGACTACACGAGCGAGTACCAGCAGCTGCTGCCACAGGCGCAGTCCGTGGCCGCGAGCGGCAACGTGGAGGCCGGCTGCGAGCTGCTGCTAGGGCTCGAGAAGCAGGCGCGCCTCGCGAATGACATCCCAACGCTCAAGCTCATCGTGGCGGCCGTGTTGCAGCTCTGCGCACAGTACAAGCGCTGGGAGCTGCTCAAGGACCACATCTCGCTGCTCTCGAAGCGCCGCGCACAGAAGTCCGGCGCGATCACGGTCATCGTGCAGCGCGCGATGGAGTTTCTCGCCGAGACACCGTCCGAGTCAGTCAAGATGGAGCTCATCCACTCGCTGCGCGCCGTGGCCGAGGGCAAGATCTTTTTGGAGAAGGAGCGCGCCACGCTCACGCAGCTGCTCTCGCGCATGAAAGAGGCCCGTGGGGAGATCGACGAGGCCGCGACGATCCTCCAGGAGGTGCACGTCGAGACGTACGGCGCGATGACGAAGCTCGAGAAGACCGAGTACATCCTCGAGCAAGTGCGTCTGACGCTCGCGAAGAAGGACTTTGTGCGCGCAAACATCCTGTCCAAGAAGATCCTGCGCCGCACGCTCGAGGAAAGCGGCTTCCAGGTGAGTTTATTGGTAGTTCTGGCACTTGTCTTGTGTGGGATATTGAGAGCGAGGCTGATCATGTGGGTGTCTTATTGTGTTATTGGGAATGCAGGAGTGCAAGCTCAAGTTTTACAGCCTGATGATCGAGTACGACACGCACGAGAACAACACGCTGGAGTTGTGCCGTCACTGGGTGGCGATCTTCAACACGGACACGGTCAAGGCGAGCGACGAGCAGTGGCGGAAAGCGCTCCAGCACGCGGCGATCTTTGTGATCCTGTCGCCGTACTCGAACCTGCAGAGCGACTTGCTGCACAAGCTCGCGGGCGAGAAGCTGCTTGAGAAGGTCCCAGAGTTCCACTCGCTGTTGACCAAGTTCACGACGAAGGAGATCATCGGGTACCCACTGCCGCAGGACGAAACGCTCAAGAAGCACCCGATCTTCAACCACGTGGAGCGCGGCGCCGAGTGGTTCGCGCAGCTGCACACGCGCGTGACGGAGCACAACATCCGCGTGGTCGCCGAGCACTACGAGCGCATCCGCCTGCCGCACCTCGCGAACATGATCGGCCTCTCGGAAGACGTATGTTCCTGTGCTTTGCTTTTCTATGTGTATTGATGTGTGGTACTTGGATGGGGACTGAGTCAAAATGAGTTCACTAACGTTTGTGTGTGTGGTGGGGCTATCCCTATGGACTAACGATTTGCTACTATAGCTGACGGAGCGCAGTATCTCGACGCTGGTGAGCGACGGCTCGATCTACGCGAAGATCGACCGTCCGGCGAAGCTCATCTCGTTCCTGCGCCCGCTGTCGCCCGAGGAGCAACTCTCCAATTGGTCGGCCGACATCTCGCAGCTGCTGCGTCTCGTGGAAACCACGTGCCACCTGATCAACAAAGAGAACATGATCCACAAGGTCTAAAGCAGCAAAGCAAAGCAAAGCGGAATGAATGAATGAATGGATGGATGGCTGATCTGGGTGCCTGTCGGGCGTAACGGTACCATAGTTGCGACTGCGATGACTTGCTTCGCTTCTTGCCTTTGTGTTGTGCTTGCTGGCGAGGCGGTGAGCATCAAGCGCAGAGCAGATGAACAGTGACTTCCCAGAAAGAGACAACAGACAAGCAGAAAACACGAAAACAACGCTAAATAAACTCAATTCTCAGCGGAAAAGGGAAACAAAAACAAAAACAATTCGACGACTGCATTTCACTAACAGGAAGTAACAAGCTGCCACTCGGAACTTCATGCCTCCCATTGAGAAGCACCAACGCGCCGCTAGCAAGCCACGCATTCTCATTCCGTACTCGTTCATCAGAGGAGATCATCCTCGTCGGCGTCGTCAAACTGGCCTGCCTCCGGCTGCTGCTGCTGCTGCTGGTGTTGCTGCATCGCGGGCGAGATGTGCAGCACCGAGTCCAGATGCGCCGCGATCTCTGCGGCACGCGCGCCGTTGTTCACTTCGTCTTCGTCAAAGATCCATCCGTCGTCGCCCTCACCCTCGCCTTCGTCGTCGTCGTCCGGATTCAGCTCCGCCGACTTGGAGAACGCCTCAAAGAGCTCTTGCACTGCGTTTATTTATCGAGAAAACCACAGTTAAAACATGTATATGCATAGATAAGGTTAGCACCGCTCGTCCAGGCATTGCAATAGGCCATCAAGCAATAGATGCGTACGTTGCTTCGGGTCGGACGGCACGAAGCGGATTTCACCAGCATCTTCGACATCCACCTGGCAACCGGATGGGTACACACAAAAGCGAGCGCATGAATACAAGATCACTCTGGTTCATAGCCCCCTTGACTCGGCAGCAGTCATATCTGTAGACGTAGAGTGGATGCGATAGCCTCAGTCTTGAGTCGTTTGTTGTCTCGGCCCTTTCTTACCTGGCAGTAGAGACACGGTCGGGGGAACGCGCTCACGTCGCGCGAAATGGCGTGCAGTGTGATGTTGCTCGTCTCCCACCCGTAGCCCACGCGCGCGGCGCTGCGGTCGCCGATCCACACAATGCGTCTATAATGCACACAGCAGTAGTCCAAATAGCAGTGCATACTTGTCAGTCACAGATAGACAGACAGACATACACGTCGAACCTCTCTCCTACTCACTACTCCGAGACAAAAGACAAGATAAGAACGCACTTGGTGGTGACGTAGAGCGTGCCCGTGCTCTGGTTCTGCGGCAGCTGCTCGCTCTCGGGCACGCTCACGTGCAGTTCCACACCCGGGAACTGCGCCATGAGGAACTCCTCTTCCTGCTCGCTGCCGGTGCGCAGCAGCGGCGCACCGTCCACGCTGCTCAGCTCACTCGGCGTGATCACGTTCATAGCTTCAGGTTGCTCGTCTGGTCTGCACAAAAATGGCAAAATGGCAAATGAAATGGCTGAGATTCAAGTAATGGTAACAACAACAGCGGGCTGCCCGTAGGGTATGTAGATCAGACATATATCCTACGCAAATTGTACAAATGCTGGTGTGAAAAGCAACTTTCGATTGCCAAAAATGCATTATTTCACACTACTGTAGATATTGTCATAACTACACATTTAGACGGAACTCAAAAGCAAAATACAAATGGGCTACAGTAATGTGTGTATTCTAGGTCTGATGTGCTTGTTTTGTTGTTATTGTCATGAGCTCACATAGAATGTACAGTAGTCTACGTAACGTTTAAGCTTAAGCGTTCGAGATCTCGAGTGAACAGAGCAAGTTGATGAGGTTCTTGACCTTCTTGGCACCACCAAGCACAACTACGAACCGGCTTTAGCAGTGCACGTACAAAGCTCTAATGTGGTTTCTGCAAACTGACACAGTGGTAATTCCATCCTCATAAAGGAACAGTGCACATTTATTATCGGAAGATTGGGGAGCTATTGCCATGCATACAGTAGTTGATAGCTCGAGTCCTTTCTCGTCGAACATCCATCATCAACCAACTCGACTTGAAAGCGACACCTGCACCTCTCTGAGTGGTGAAGTTATGGTCACTCAATGGAGCTCTAGTACAAATAAAGCAGACCGGACTTGAGTTCCGAGTTTGTCTTTGCGCGGTATGGAAAGTGACAGCGCAGCTTAACCTTTCAGGCTCGAGGTGCAAGTCGGTCGTGGTGATCGAATGTCACAGCACTACTGTAGCAGCCGTTGTGCTTGCATGCATTTTGCCGTGCATTAGACAGACAACCCGATGCGATGGCCACGTTTGACTCCTAAAGTGTTTCATAATATTGTTTAGTATACGAGCGAGCTCTACGGACTTTGATTACAAGCGGGGGGCTGAATCTTTTCTCTTTTCATCCAGGAGATTTTGTGTTGTCGATGAGGCATAATCGTCGGATGACCTGACGTCGCAGTCGACGTTGGCGGTGTGAGGTTGCGAGACTCGCGAACCTCACGCTGCCTGCCAGAAGAACGGTCAAACAGAATCCATATGTGCACGCAGCGTGGCTACGAGAAGGCCATGCAAACAGACACTGGAATTGAGATCTTCATTATCATCAAGCTGAACTTTGCTGCAAAAAGCCACGGAAGAGGCTACAATTTACTACGTCCGGAAGAATCCGCACTTCCGGTCTTCACATTTCGCTGCCAGTCGCTTGTTGAGGAGTCAGAACTTTTTGCTGGGAGGGTCTTGTGGACGCAAGTCAGACAGGTTTCAGAATTCACCCAAAAGTATACTGCATGATCTCGCTAAAGTTTAGTGCTATTTTGCTGATGAAGGAAAAGTCGAGCTCGCACTGCATAAATGGCTCTTGACTGGCAAGGCGGTCAATACTTCAACGAATAGAAACAGTGGCGTCTGTCCTCCGCGAAAGTGTCCCTTTCCCAATCGTGATTGAAGCATACAGAAGCAATGCTGTTGTGCTTCTCCCAACCCAGTTCACTATCATCGTGTGGCCTCGGATCGCCTCCGACCCATCCCCCGCAACTACGATCCCACGCACTGTGGGTGCGCTTTCGTTTTAAACACCCAAGTAATCAGCAGAGCCAATTGCTTTCGCTTACTGGAACATGGGGTGTACTGTGTGGATGGATCCGAACCGATCCCTGCCTTATCTCTTTCTCGCTGGATTTGATGTGAGCTCTTGGTGGTGTGTGCGCTTACGCGGAGAAAAAAGAGATTGTATCAAGTGAAGGTATCACTACTTGCTCCAGTGCTGTACTGGACTTGCCGCTTCTATTCTACTGTTGTAGCTGCATGATCGGCAAGTGCGGTTGTTGATCTGTAGGTCACTTTCCAATTTGCCATCCCATTTGCACTCCAGCAGCTAGCTCAACAGCTTCTAAGAGCACACGGATACAAGCATGGCTCTACTCAAGATCTGCAAGGCACTGGCACTCGCCGCTGCGTCCTTGCTTGCTGTTGCAAACACCATCAACGCCCACTCTGTCGATGCGGTCCAGAACGCCACGGTCTCGCGCAACCTCGGATCCGGCTCAGGCTTTGTCGCCGCGTGCTACACGCCGTTCCACAACTGGCAGTACCCTGTAAACGGAGGCGGCGCCGACGTCAATGCGCTCCGCCAGGCGATCGATGATGACTTCCGTCTGCTCAGTAAGCACGTCACGCACGTCCGCACGTACCACGCGATGCACTTCAACATCGAGATCGCGCCGATTGCCGCCAAGTACGGTATCAAGCTGTATCTGGGCGTGATGCTCACGACCGAATCCTGGTGGTCCACGGAGCTCAAGGCAGTCGCGAATGCGGTCAACAACTACCCAGGCACGGTCGAGGTCGTGATGGTCGGTAACGAAAACCTGGTCGACTTTTACCAAACCAGCGGGTACATTCTCGACAAGGTCAACGAGATCAAGCGCGCGGTTGGCGCGAACGCTAACCAAGTCAAGTGGGGAACCGTGCAGCGCGTAACCGAGTACCTGGAAGACCGCTACAACGGTGAGATGTGGAACCTCGCGAACAACCTGGACATCCTCGGTGTGAACATCTACCCATTCTTCGACAACGGCTACGACCAGAACCAACCAGTGTACCTCCTCGACCGCCTCTGGAACCTAGTTGCGAGTAGATACCCGCGCAACAAGCTTCGCCTCACGGAAACAGGTTTCCCGACTGCTGGTGCACCGTCGAGTATTGCGCCGCGTGTACAGCCAAGTCTCTGGGGATCCGTCAACTACTACGAAGGTGTCGTGGACTGGACGCCTGCTGAGTACGCCGGTCTGCCAAAGTTCTGGTTCCAGGCATTCGACCGCCGCGGCGACGACAAGACCGTCTACGTCGAGTACGAGCGTCATTTCGGTTGGTTTAACGTCGACAGATCACCAAAGCAGGGCAACTTCCCGCACGGACTCTCGACTTC
>JALBZZ010000253.1:0-41772 GCA_038051095.1 Globisporangium irregulare
AGAAGCTGGTGCAGATGGAGACGAAGCTGGTGGCCGCGAGCGCAGAAGCGGGCGACCAGGTGACGACGTTGTCGAGTGCGAAGTCGTCCCTGGAGGAGCGCGTGGCATCCCAGGAGGAGGAGCTGGCGAAGCTCCGCGAGGCGCAGAGCACTGCCGTGGCCGCGCTGGAAGCACAGAAGGCGTCGTTGGCGAGCCAGGTGTCGAGTCTGGAGTCGAGCAATGCCACGACGCTGGCGCAGGTCAGCGAGAAGCAAAGTCGCGTGTCGGAGCTGGAGGCGGAGTTGACCGAGTTGCAGCAGAAGCTGGTGCAGATGGAGACGAAGCTGGTGGCCGCGAGCGCAGAAGCGGGCGAGCAGGGGCAGATGGTGGTATTCAGCAATTCGAAAAGCAATGTTGCTGAAGGTGTTTCTACATTATCAAGTGTCGTGGAGTCCAGCTATGTGCCGAGAGAAGGTATGGTTTCTGTGGATCTGTTAACGTTAAGAGTTAGATTGTGCTAATTTGCCGTGGTTTTTGGTTTGCAGACGCGTCACGAGTCATGAACAAGGCTTTCAAAACAGCGTCTGGTGGACTGAACTCGTTTGCGTTGTCTTTTGGCCGAGATCGAGCGGAGGTTGAGAAGGAAGAGCAGCGGTTGAATGGTATGTGTGAGATGAGGATCTGCGCATCTTGACTTTGCAAAACCACTGATGACGTGCGTTCAATTTGGTTCTTGCAGAGGCGAACTTGATGAAGCGAAGACGCCGGCGACAGAACAGCCAATTCTAGTGATGTGCTTTAGACTTTTGCCTATTTATTAGAATGACAGTTTGATCGAATACTCAGCACACAACAGAGGCCCGTCGCTCGGACCTTGTCCCCATTGCACCTCACTGGAAAACCCCTACAGTGCCCTTACATCCGAAGGTTTGTTCATTCGCGGTGGTGACACTTGCTCTATCTTCACGCAATTCGCCGACACACACCTTCATGAGAAACAGAAAAACCGCTGCCTCCATCCTCGCATCCACCAGTCGAAGATGACTTCCTTCGGCTAACATTACTCTGTTCAAAATAAATAGATATCTCAGAAATACCAAGTACAAAAATATTTTCTTCACGCCCTTTCACGCAGCATATTTTACCCACCAAACAGAATACCCCCAACTCTTCAACTTGGTGTATTTGGTGATCTTCGAGGTTGAAGTTAGACGGACGCATGGCGCCGAAAGCGCCACCACCGAGACGCAGTATATCCTCAACTACCATCCTCGACAGCCTTAGGTAGCTCATTCGCTACAAGGAGTGCGAGCGGCGCGGTCCGCTGAGCCGCGCTCGTATGGAATTTGAAGCGCCGAACGACAAGACACGAAAGGGAGGCGGAGTCGAGGACCAGGGGCTGCCGGACGCACTCGCGGCGCTCTCGATCGTCCTGGCACACTCATTCCGCCTAAACACGTTCATGCAGCTCAATATGCGTCTATGAAGGGGCATCTTGGCTACCGACATGCTCTGGTGAAGTAGTAGGGACGGCCGCCCCCCAATGACGACGACTGGCTTGCGACGGTCCAGGACGAGAGCTTCCCAGTGTTCCGGATCAACTTCAACCGCGTGGGGTTCGTAATGAAGGGTCACATGGAAGCGTTCGTGGTCTTTTTCACGACGTCACCAGAGCACGGGCTTGATGAAGAGTACGCGCAGGAGCGCGCCGTGTTGTCCCCAACCAGGTGATCTCCGTCAGCCTTTCATTCGCCGGGTTGCCGTCGAGCGAGTTTATGAATCGACCCGGCACCTGCCCGGAGCACAGAACGACGCCCGAGTCTATTCGATTTCTGGGAGTCCTTCTGGGCTGAGTGTTTGCGAGTCCGACTCGCCAATTTGCGGTCAACCACCTGGACTTGAGCTACCGAGACATGGAAGAGGAGCATTTTGATTGTCTCGAAGAGATCCTCAAGAAGAACCAGTGCGTGTACAAGATCCCGAGTCTGCGGCTGGTCGACGCGGTGAGGACGGTGTTTCGATGGGGGTGTGGTAAACGACGGACTGACCACGGCCATGCAGCTGGTTATAGCGGCGGAGCTCGCCACAGGTCCCAGTTCATTCACTGTGAGTGCTGATGCAGAGTCACCGAAGTAGCCGAGTGGAGTTCAGGCGTTGACCCTGAACAACACCCAACTCTGGCCCAAGCACATGATGAGCATTTGCTTAGCGTTCCGTTACGAAAACGCTTTGGAGACTCTCTCCTTGAAGAACACCGTCACGGACGCCGAGGAGGAAGAGGACTGCGCGCAGTGCTGGCGATAGTTCGCGTTCGGCACCTTCTATCCGCGCTCAAGGAGACTCACTACCCCGTTCAACAGCCTGAAACAACTGGATCTGTCCCACAACTCACTGGAGCTTGTCGATATCGAAGCTTTCGTCAGGGCACTACGGGACTCTGCTGGCGAGTTGGTTTATCTCTGGAAAGAATCGAAACAACGCGAGCCTCTACCTGAGGGAAAACTTTCCACCTGTCGTATCAAGCAAGGCGCCGAGCTCTTTACGAAAGCCAAAGTAGAAAGCAAGGCGATGTTGGCGCTGGGGCAGGAGATGCTGGTAGAAGCGCTTTGACAGGAGCGCGGCTGGACCTGCGTTGTGCTTCCTGGACTCGATTTTGGGTGGGTACATGACGGTCAAGTATTCGAAATGGAGCACGAAGACATCAGCAGGAGCGACCTCCACCTCCAGCTCGTTGAAAAGCTGCCTGGGCGACGAGTCCTGCGAAGCGTTTGCCATTCTCATCGAGCACGTGGGTCACCACCTCAGTTACTTGGACGTGTCGCACTCCTCCGTCGACGATCGCGAAGAGATTTTCCTTCTAGTCGTTTTGAGACACTGCGTGAATCTGGAGCATCTGGCGATGGCTAACATCGAGGAAAAGCTCAAAGACGACGCAATGAACCTACTGCTAGACGCTCTAGGCGGAGACGTTGGCGACCGCTTGTTCTCGCTGGACTTGAACAGGAACGATTTCAGTGATCGTGTTTTTCAGAAGCTCGCAGACTTCCTGACAGATCCCACGAGAATCCCAGCGCTGCGAGAACTTCGGCTGTTGAAGCGCGGGATGGCCCCGAAGCTATCTTTACCATGTTGAAAGTGTTGCACGGAAACAAGAAAATACGATTCCTCGAGCTCATGAAGCCAGACGAGACACGCTTAAGCGATAAAGCTAAGCGCGAGATGCAATCTCTGTGTGCACGTGTTGAGGAGGAGCATCAGGGAGAGGTGCTGTCATCTTCGATGCCTCTAAGAAGCAAATTGGCGTTCTTGAGCGCCATTCCTCACCGTAGAGAAACGACGCGAGGCGTGTTGGACTCGTTCATGGTAGCGTCGATCTTCCAGCTTGTAGCCGACGATCTTCGACGACGCGTGTTTTGGCGCGACTTGAATTACTACGACTCGATGGTACAACAACACTTCTTCTAACTATGGAATAGCTACATTCCCCTTGTATTACAGTACTACATTGACGCCATTGCGACCAAGAGGATGAATCGGCTATCTGAACGAACTTGAGACATCGTGCGCTCACGAGGCTCTTCATGAAGCAAAATGGTTGTGGCTCGTCCGATAAGAACCTCTATCACACTTGGTGACGGAACCCAACAAAGTCAAGGTTGATGGAGATCACCAAGAAAAAGCAGATGTATGGTGAGTGATGATGACTGGCGCAAAAGCAAGTAGTGAGCCTGTTCGCTGATAATGAGAAAGGGTGGAGCTGATAGGATTCAAACTGTTACTTGCTCAGTCACACACATCCTCACACTCGGGAAAACAGCATCTCGGATTTCTCCTCACCGTGTTGAACACGGTGGCGCTGGTGTTGCAGTGAGTGGAGACGAACCTCCCAGTCTTTTCTGCTGATGTGATGGGGGTTCTCCACGTGATGCACCGGATCGCAGCGTTCGGCGGCGCCATTCGCGAGAAGAACGCGCTTCTGGCTGCTGAGCGCGGCGATCTGCAGCTGGCGGAGGCGTTTTTCTATAAGAAACCAGTGTTTTCGGTCACTGGCGAGCTCTCGGACGCCTTCGAGTGTTTCGTCGCGCTGCTTCCTGTGGGCACGTCCACATTCTCCAGTGGGTGCAAGTGAAACACCCAACTGTGATCTGGAGCCGAGTTCTTGACGCTGCAGGAGAGGCCGACCAGCTGGACGCGATGTAGTGGATCGCTGAGCACCATCCCGAGTCCGCGTCTCGAAACACGGCTCGCGCGCTTCATCGCGTGCAGGCACAGCAGTGCCTAGACGTCCAGCGTGATGTCCAACAGTCACGTGACGGAGAGGTTGACCACCAGCAGCACATGCGCTGCCACGTTGAACGCCAGAACTCTTTCCGTCGCCACCACGCGATACCACGGATGTACTGTACGTTTGTAAGTCGCACTGATCACTGAATGTGAGAAGAGCGCAGCAAACGACGGCGCTGATCTCGAGCATGGCCAAGCTGGCGATGAAGAGCAATTGCTTGCTACTCGATTGCGTTCCGCAGCAGTTGGTACACCGCGCAGAGGTGGCTCAGCCAGCCAGCATGTTTGTGCACGATCATGCCAGGCAGGAACCAGCATGTTTGTGCACGATCATGCCAGGCAGGAACCAGCACTGCTGCAGCACGCCGTTTTATCGCAGGCAATACCGCCGCACACTGCACGTCTGCACATCTTCAGACGTGTCATGTCACCTCACAGCCTTGATGCTCAATCCTTCATCATCTGTCCGATGAGATTGAGATTCTGGAACAATCGACCTTGAAGCAGCGCAAAAAGCGCTGACATTGTGTGAGCGTTAGCCAAATTTAGAGTGTGTTTCAAACAGTCTACTGAATTTTCTTTTCACATACACAAATAACGCTAAATTGTTTTAAACATTCTCTTTCACCACTAGCTTGCATAATTCGGCCATCTGCTTCTACAAACCCCACAGCCTCTGGTTGGTGGGTGTTGCCAAATCACCGCTCAGTTTTCGAATTCGCGCTCACCACACAGATTCACCTCAGCAGCTCACCATGGTAAGAAATGCCGCCCGCCCGCCCGCCGCAATGCGCGCGTGCATGACGCCTCCACCACCAGCAGCAGTAGTAAGAACAGCATCAGCACTAACACTTGCCTCTCCCCTTTTCTCTCTCTCGTGTGTGTCCTCATGCAGTCCTCGCTCCGCAAATTGATCCCATTCGGCAACCGCGTGCTCGTCAAGCGCATTGAGCCAGCCGTCAAGGTACGGAAGCGATCTTTCTATGACAGCATGCGTTTCATGGACATGGAGACTGACCGATAGCACGTATTTCTTGTGACTTGACGCACAAATAGACGGCGAGCGGCATCTACCTGCCAGACGCGGACAACCAGAAGCAGAACGAAGGCGAGGTCGTCGCGGTCGGCCCTGGTGCCCGCACCATCGAAGGCACGCTCATCCCAGTGCAGAGCGCGGTCGGCGACAAAGTGCTGCTCCCAGAGTACGGCGGCAGCCTGGTCAAGCTCGGTGCGGACGAATTCCACCTGTTCCGTGACGAAGACATCCTCGGCAAGCTCCAGTAAGCGAGCGTCGTGTGTTGTCCGTCCTTCTTTCTCCATCACCTGCATCATCGCCAGATAGATTGGTCCTCTCGGTCTTCTTGGGACTGGGGGCCTCAATGATGCCGAGATAACGAGAGAGAAGGCTACAAGAAACGAGATATCAACCAAACATGAGTCTTTTGGGAAATGCAAAGAGTCTGGAGAGATACGGCCACGCACGCGGTGCGCTTCACTCGTGCGCACGCTGTTTTGCTGTTTTGGCTTTGCGTCTCTAGTTCAAGCATTTGTTTTGATCGACCGCATAAAAAAACGATAGGAAATAAAGTATGTAACGTTTACCCGCACCAAATCGCACTGTAGGGTCTTCATTCATGCAGCACGTACCTGCCGTTCGTGTTACAGTATCATTGTGATCGATCAGCTTTCTGCTGATCGCCCAGCGGCGACAGCAAAGCTCGTGCAAGCGGCATGGAACAGCTGGAATCGTGGGAATTGCTGAAGCGGAGACGGTTATGGTGTTCCGTCTTGGCTGCCTCGCGAGATGGAAGGAGCAGACGACGCTTTTGAGTCTTGTGAACGCAAATGAGCCCAAGTGCACATGTTAAAAGCGCACACAGATGCCCTACGAGTGAGGATTTACGAGTAGAATTGCATGTCACTTTTGACGTCCACCGATGTCTCTCTACCTCGTCCCGAAAAACAAGATCATTTGTGTTTGTGTGCTGCTCGCTGTGTATTTAATAGATAAGTCTCCGTCCTCTCGCCTGGTTTCAAAATGAAGAGGATGCGTTACTCACCAACTTCCTTCCAGGCGTATGGGCTTCTTTCTCTTCTTTTACTTGGCGGTTTCCTTCACTTTCTTTCCGCCCACGAATATTGTCTCGATGTTGCGGTCGTCGCCGAGAAACAGGAACTTCTGGAACGTCTGCAGCACGTCGGCGGCTTCGCTGGCGTCCTGCGCTTCGTCGATCGGACTGTTGTCCGAGTACGGGTTCACGACGAGTGCATCGAACTCCTTGCCGACCAGGAAGTTGCCGACCTTGTCAGCAAGTCCGAGAGATTCTGCACCGCCAACGGTCGCCAAGTGGAAGGCTTCAGCGTACGTGAGCGACTCTTGGGTGTCTTCTTCCTCATGCGCGCTGCCGTTGCCGATTGACACGAGCTTTGAGGCGATCACTGCCTGGCGAATCGCATCCAGCATGGAAGTCGAGTATCCGCCAGACACATCCGTGCCCAAACCGACCTTGATGCCTTCCTTGATCAGTCGTCGAACGTTCAAGACGCCGCTGCTGAGTGAGAAATTCGAGTTTGGGCAGTGGATCACGGCGGTTTCACGCGAATGAAGGATCTCACGCTCGTCCTTGCTGCACCAGATGCAGTGCGCCATGTAGGATCGGTCGTGCAGAAGTCCGTGGTCGTCGTAGACCGCCGCGTAGCTTTCGCATTCCGGGTGCATGCTCTTGACCCAGCTGATCTCCGCGCGGTTTTCAGATAAATGCGACTGCACCGGCAGCTTTGGCTCGTGCTCGCGGGAGATTTCGGCAAGCGCCTTCATCAGCTTCGAGGTCGTGCTCGGCACAAATCGAGGCGTGATCACTGGCGTCAGGAGCGGGTTCTTCTTGCCGTGCACATAGTCGACAAACTCGCGCGTGTGCTGAATCGACGTCTGCGTGTTTTCCAGCAGGGGCTCAGAGCAGTTGCGGTCCATGTTGACCTTACCAACGTATCCGCGCTGTCCAAGCTCGTCAATGATGTCGGTGAGCACTTTGCAAGCTTCAAGGTGGATCGTGGCAAAGTACGAGCACGTGGTCGTGCCATTGTACAAATGGCGCTTCACCGCTTTCGAGTAGACCGACTTGGCGTACTTGACGCACTCAAACTTGGACTCGTACGGGAACGTGTACTTTTCAAGCCAGTCAAGCAGAGGCAGGTGCATGCCGACACCGATGAACGAGTACTGCGGCGCGTGTGCGTGACCATCGACGAAGCCCGGGACGAGCAGCTTGTCGCCCAGGTCTACGAGCTCGTCGTAGTGCGCGTCCGCGAGCGCGTGCTTGTTGAGGTCGAGCAGGAACGTGATCTTGCCGTCCTGGTTGACGCCCACGAGTCCGGGCTGGAGGATCTCGAGCTTGTTGAGCGCCACCGAGTGCACGACATTGCACTTGTACGCGACGGTGCGCGCCACTGTTGCCACCTTGCTCATCTTGAGAGAGAGAGAGAGAGAGAGATGGGGGATGCGTGAAGATGGAGAGCAGAGGGTCCTGAAGGTCGCTTGAGAGTCGCTTGGTCGCTTGTCGTCGCCGCAGCAAAATGGCAAATGAGCGCTTCGTGGCATGCGGCTGGGCTTCTTCCCTTCTCGTCGTATGGGTCGTGCGTGAGTTGAAGGAAGCGGGCGAGTGTGTGCAGATTGATTTCTGCATTCAGGACCCTCCCATTTGCATTCAACGCGGCGTCTTGGCCAATCAGAGAACAGAATGATAGATTGGAGGTCTGTGATTGGAGAAAAAATGAGATCGTGGTTGAAATGAAACAGCTGATTGAGCACTTCACATTCACGCGCATTCACATTCAGCAGATGAATGTGCGTGGACCACGTAAAGGAAGCGCACTTCACATTCAGCCGAAAACCTGGGAAACAGCATATCAAATTGATGTTGTTTGTTTCTCCAGTTTCAAAAATCTCTTTACTCTTACAATAGACACCATCAAATAGACTGGGGCACGCTTGTGCGCGTTGCGCCGCCGCCAAGAGCCACCAAGAACTTTGCTTGGCGTGTCTGTCTCTGCATGTGGTCGTGCGCTGCATGCAAAAATGCTCACGATCGCTCTCAGGTGAGCTAGTGAGCTGCACAACAACAACGTTGCTGATTTTCTTCTGATGTCCTCCGCGCGACATGCAGCATGTTGCACCTGCTGTCGTTGAGAACTTCTGCAACGTTGACTTCTGAGGTTTGGTACCGTACCACAAGAAGTCGGATGCTGCTGCTGCTGTTAAAGATCGCGTTTCGCAGACAAGCACGACGATCAACACGAGCAGCGCAAGGGAAGCCGTGTGCAACACACTGCGACGCGACTAACATCAATTCGTTGGAATAGGAGCGCTTTCGCTAAAGTAATGCGAGCTGTTGTGGTGGTGTGTGGTGTGCATGAAGCGCGCAATGGCCCTGGCGGGAATGCGGCAAACGGCGCGGTCCAAGTCCATCATTTGAAGCCAGAGGGGGTATTTTTTTATGGCCGCTACACACAGAGCTGGTTTGGTTACAAAAGAGAAATACTTTGTCTTTTGTCTTGCAAAAGAGGGTCATTTTCCACTTTTGACAACATTAAACCTAAAATTCACGAAAACTCAGCTTTCACTAGCGCCCGCACAAATATCATACATAGACAAGGTTAGCCGTGTAAATAAATGCATAAAATTTTACTTTGGAAGCTGAATTTGATCACTCGATTTTTGCAACTCAGAATCTCTTTTGCAGAACAAAACCCAAATTGCGTCCTCTTTGCAAAACATCACAGAGCGAAGGGACAGCTGTGTGTCTGACTGGCTGCGGTACGTACAATCATCTGCGACAACACAAAAAGCAACCCAGAAGGCAGAAAACATCACTTCGAAAGCTAACATTTAGGTTTATTGCCTAAAATTTGACTGTACCCGGGGAAAACGCCAGCCTGGATCTATCAGAAGAGAAACCAGAAATCTCGAAATTTCAAGGGAGAAACTCATAACCAACAGAAAGAAAGAAAGAAAACGCCAGCCAGCCGCCTTCTGCCCATACAAAACAAAAGCAAGCCAAGCAGCCAGCAGCGCATTGTAGAAGCGGATATATATATTCGCCACCTGCCGTCTATATCGAGAGGCAGCAGCAGCAGCAGCAGAAGAGAACGGAAGCAAGAGACAGCGGGCGGCGCGCAACACAAGCGGTCCATTCGTCTCACTATCTGCCCCCAAGCACACTCGCTTTTCCGTCCCAGTCCACCCGTCCGTCCGTCGTCTCTGTCGTCGCCGCACGGTCGTCCCGAGCGAGCACCAGAGCAAGCAGCAAGCGTGGCGAAGCGTCAGCAGCGGTCGAGGAAGCGCGTCCGAAGTCGCGCGCTCCCAGTCGAACGAGCCCCCAGCCGCCGCACTTTGAGCAGCAGTCGATCCGTCAACGCAGCCACCATAACGGGACCACGTCACTCCGGACGAAGCGCAGAATTTCAACGGATGGGATAAGTTTCGTTCCGATTGCAATTCACACGAGAGGAGGCGACAAACCACCACGTTAGAAGACAGACCACGGAGCGCCTTTGACGCACGAGAGGACGCGCAGCAAACGCAGCACAGCGGAAGAAGGGAACAACACACACGCACTCACGCACTCTTTCACTCACGATGATCGCACCGACCAACAAGCCAACGCTCGTGCAGTGGGAGCACCTGTCGTTTGTCATCATGGACGCGCCGAACGACAGCAACCTCCATCTCTACCTGAAGGAGCTCAAGAAGAACAACGTCGCGGACCTCGTGCGCGCCTGCGAGGTGACGTACAGCCGCGAGTCGGTGCAGGCCGCTGGCATCAAGGTCCACGAGCTGGAGTTTCCCGATGGCGAGCCCCCAGACGCCGACATCCTCGACAAGTGGCTCGACCTTGTCTCGGATTGCTTCAAGGACAACAAGATCGACTCGAAGACCAACAAATCCATCGCGGTGCACTGCGTCGCAGGTCTCGGACGGTGCGTTTCTGATTGCCTGCTTGTTTCGATGGGTTGACACTCTTGGATTCTTTTTGCAGCGTCTAACTGTATGCGAACTATTCGTGTGACTCGAAATGCAGTGCCCCCGTGCTTGTTGCTATCGCGCTCATCGAGTTCGGGCTCGATCCGATCAACGCCGTGGAGCACATCCGCAAATTCCGTCGCGGCGCAATCAATCTGCGCCAGCTCAAGTACTTGGAGAAATACCAGCCGCGCCAAGGCCACAAGGCCAAGTGCACCATCATGTGAATCCCAGTAGTAGAAGGGAGAGCGAACGAGCGTCCTCATCAACAATGGATAGAGGAGCCAGCAATGGGAGCAGGGATTGGATCGGTCGTCATCTTTGAAGTTTCCAGCTGTGCGTTCGAGCCTAACGCCGCCGTCACTGATAGTGGGTTGATTTTTCATTTCCTAATAATTCGTCTTTATAGCCAAACCAACGCATATTACACTCATAAACACATCGCATTAACAACTTGGAAGCTTATTGTCAGCCGTTCGCTCTCTCGCTCTCTCTTTCGATTTGCTCAATATTTGCTGTTCTCACCTGAGCCTTTGCCGGAGAGCGCGAGTTGCAGGAGCGGCACAACCTGCTTCCTCGACGCGCCGGCGTTCCGCTGGTTGAACGCCTGCAGGCGCGCGTCCGCGTGCGAGGCTGGCAGATCGACGCGCTCCAGCTGTAGCGAGCCTTCCTGTTCGAGGAAGCGGACACACTTGGCCGTGATGTCGTTGTTATTGCCACTCGGCTCGTAGAAGAGCAGCTGGCGTCGGCGCGCGCCGTCCGTGTCCACAAACATCGTCATCACGAGCAGGAACGCTAGGTGGTTCTCCT
Source organism: Globisporangium irregulare (assembly GCA_038051095.1). NCBI lineage: Eukaryota > Oomycota > Peronosporomycetes > Pythiales > Pythiaceae > Globisporangium > Globisporangium irregulare. The sequence continues at coordinate 11,093 of JALBZZ010000253.1, forward strand.
GCGCGAACGCCTGCAACTGCTCAGTCAGCTGAGCGCTCGAGTCCGCTTTATTCACAAATTTGTCGAGGTCAATGAGGATCGAGCTTACGCCGTACAGTCCAGTGCTCGAAACGTCCCCGAACTCTTTGTAGTCGCACATGAGGCAGTTGCGCACGGAGAACTTCGCCCAATGCGCTGGGTTGAACTTCTCCGCCTGGAGCCACTCGAAGAGCGCCTTTTTCGACGCGAACGCAACCTTTTCTAGCTCTTTTGCGGCCTCAATGTCGCGCGCGGTCACTTTCTTGGCGCTCGGGTTGAAGTTGACGCTGTCCAGCGCGATGACCGCGAGCAGCAACGTCGAGGAGAGTGCGAAGACCTCGTCGTTGCGGCCGCCGTGCTCTGCGTTGAACGCGATGATCTTCTCCGCTATGAGCGTACAGTTGGACGCGACGAGCGCCTGGCCGTCTGCGAACGCGATCTCCCGCACGGAGGCTGCAGGATGCTTGCCCAGATCCATGTGGTGGTCCAAGATCTCCACGACCTGCCCGATCTCGCTCTGTTGCTGCTGCTGCGTCGGTGGTATCATGCGCTTCGGGTTGAGCGCGTTGTGGTCCAGCAGCGTGAGCTTCAGCTGTGCGTTCTTGCCCTTTTCAAATGCTGCGTGCTGCCATGGGAACTCGTTCACGAACAAGATCGCGTCCAGGTCGATCTCAAGTTTGCTGAACAGTGATGACACGTCGCAGCGCAACACGAGCTCCTCACGCGGGATCGGCAGCACTGGCACGTACACGTCAACATGGTCCTGCGCGGCGAGCACCTTGGCGTGGTGCTTGAAGTTCGCGTACACCAGCGAACTGACGATCGAGTCTGCGTCGGCGGCTTCGTTGCCGATCATGACATGCACCACCTTCCCATTGTTGGCGCTGCTGTCCTTGTCGACAATATCGTGCAGATCGCTCTTGGCCTGGCGCAGGAACGCGTTGAACGAGCGCACGCTCTGCGCGAGTGCGTCTTCTGTGCCGTGGCGCCACTGGAACGCGGCGGACGAAGAGCTCATGGCGCGGGGTAATCGGCTGAAGAAGATCTGCCGCCGAATGGCTCGGTGCCGCATTTGCATTGTAGAAGCCAATTGATAGGGGCAGGCCAATTTGAAGAAGGAGGATGCAAGTGAGTCGCGCCGATTTTCACCTCTGATAAAAATATAAAGGTAAAAATTGTATTATATTTTGTATGTTTATTGAGGTAATTGTTTGAGTAAAGGTACTAAAAAAACGGCTCACCTGTCCCAACCACGGTTCAGTGGACCGCGGTTCGTTTTCGCGCGCTCATTGCGCTGTTCAGCGAAAATAGTGCGGGAACTGAGCAGAAGGCTCGCGAAGGCAACACGACAATCAAGCCACTGCGTCAGCTTGTTCCATTTCCGGATCAACCTGCAGCTTCAGCTACCAGCAGCTGCAGACCAGGCTGCCTGTGCCTCTAGGTGTGTTCATCTTATAGATACAGACGCACATGAGCGCTTCCTCATTAGCAGTAACAGTGGAAGAGCAGCAGGTGACGCCGCCGCCGTCGCCCTCGCGCTTCCTGGCCAACGAGAATAACGAGCAAGAGATCGAGAGCAGCGACGAAGCGCACTCGGATGATTCGGACTACGTGCCTGGCGTGCCGAGTGGGAAGCGCAAGAAGCAGGCGAAGCAAAAGAAGAACGAGTCTAAGAAGCGACTGAGGCAGAGCAGTAGCGCTAGCAAAAGCACCAACGACAGCAAGAGGAAGACGAAAAAGAAAGCTACAAGGAGCAGAACCGATGATGCAGAGGACGACGAAGAGGAGGAATACATGCCAGATGAGAATGCTGATGACGGTGGTAAAGAAGACGATGAAGAAGTGCTCGAAATGGACTCGCCGAGCGGCGGCAAGTTCAAGAGCTTGAAGAAGCAGAAGAAAGACGCGAAGAATTGGCTTGACGACGGCTGCACAGTGACTTTCGCAAAGCGCATTGAGGACTTTAAGCGCACGATCAAGAATACAATTCACGAAGAGCGCGTGAGTTTCTACAACAACCCGCGCCCCAAACAACGGATATGTCGAGAAGAGTTGGGCGAAGAAGAAGAAGAAGAGAAAGGTGGAGACGACGAGTTGTTGGACGATGGCGACTTCCACGACGAAGTTCCTGTTGCACAGGACCAAGCGGACGACGCGTTGGCCGTAGAAATCGCATCAGCGACCGATACAGAGGGCGAAGAGCGGTACTACGCGCCAGACGACACGATGCAAACGGATTCGGGGCTCGTTGTACCCACATACATCTACGAGCACCTGTTTCCGCACCAGAAGGAGTGCTTGGAGTGGCTGCACCACCTGCACGAGCGCAATACTGGCGGCATTTTGGGCGACGAAATGGGGCTAGGGAAGACTGTGCAGATCGCAGCGTTTCTAGGCGCGATGCATCACATGCACCGCGTGCGCACGGTGCTCCTGCTGTGCCCTGCGTCCGTACTGCTGCAATGGGTGCGCGAGTTCCATAAGTGGTACCCGATGATGCGCGTGGTGCTGCTACATGGATCAGGATCTGGGATGACGCTCGCTGGCAGAACCTACACTCAGCTAATCCAGGAAGTACTGGGAGGCAATGGTGATGACGAAAATCACACGATTGGCAATGGCGGCGGCGTCGTCATTTCGACATATGAGAATGTGCGCCAGTACCAGGAGCTCTTCATGGACGTGGAGTGGGACTACGTGGTGCTCGATGAGGGTCACCGGATCCGCAACCCGGACGCCGAGATCACACTCGTGTGTAAACAGTTCCGGACTGTGCATCGAATCATCCTCACGGGCACGCCGATCCAAAACCGCCTGCGCGAGCTCTGGTCGCTCTTTGACTTTGTGTATCCTGGGAAACTGGGCACACTGCCGACTTTCGACGATGAGTTCGTGCTGCCGATCCGCACTGGTGGGTATGCGAACGCGTCCAAGATGCAGGTACTGATGGCGTACAAGTGCGCGCTGGTGCTGAAGGACCTGATCAACCCGTTCTTGCTGCGGAGGACGAAGAAGGAGATCCAGCACGTGACCAAGATGCCCGAGAAGATGGAGCAGATCCTCTTCTGCAGCCTGACTTCCCGGCAGCGAAGCACCTACCAGACGTATCTGAACTCGCCCGAGGTGGCCTCTGTGCTTCAGCGCGACATTCGTCCTTTTCGAGCAATTTCTATCTTGCGGCACATTTGCAACCACCCAGACTTGCTATCCACTGCTGGTGACCACGGTGCGACAGCTTACAGGACCCTGAGTAGCGAAATCGAAGACTACGGGTCACCTGAGAGCAGTGGGAAGATGATAGTGCTGGGCAAGATTCTGTCGTTATGGAAAGAGCAGGGGCATCGGGTGCTGCTCTTCTCGCAGACCCGCAAGATGCTTGACATCTTGGAGAGCATGATGATGCGGCTTGGATACTGCTTTTGCCGATTGGACGGCACGACGAGCGTCAAGGAGCGGCAGTCGCTGCTGGATGCGTTCAATGCGGACGGCAGCAAGATCTTCATCTTTTTGCTCACGACCCGCGCTGGTGGAATTGGAATCAATCTGATTGGCGCCGACCGTGTTGTGATCTTTGATCCGGACTGGAATCCGTCGACCGACCTGCAAGCTCGCGAGCGCTCATGGCGGCTTGGTCAGACGAAGCAGGTGACGATCTACCGACTGATCACGAGCGGGACGATCGAAGAGAGGATCTACCACCGACAGATCTTCAAGCAGTACTTGACCACGAAAGTGCTGCATGACGCCAAGCGCAAGCGGTGCTTCAACAAACATTCGCTGCGAGATTTGTTCGTGCTGGGGGATGAGAAGGACCAGGGAGCAGAGACGAACGACTTATTTATTGGAGGGAATGTGGAGAACCCTCTGGACGCTGCTGTTCCTGCTAGTGCTGTTAGTGGAGATATCGAACCTAAGGAAGAAGGAGAAGAGGACGAAGATGAAGAGGTTCAAGTTGACGATGCTGCCGATGTGGGCTACGACAAAGAAGCGGGATCAAACAGCGCCAGTGCTGGTGACAACGACGCGATCCTGAAGAAGCTCTTCGACGGCGAAGGCATTCGCGGCGTGTTCAACCACGACGCAGTCGAATGCGACGGCGTGCAGAACCAGGAAGCGGATCTGATCGACATGGAGTCGACAAAGATCGCCAAGTCGGCGCTGAACTCATTGCGCGCGTCCTGTGCTCTGATCCGTCAGCAGCGAGAGAGTCTGTTCACGCCAACGTGGACAGGTCGCAGTGGCGTGGCCGGCGATCCGTCTCAGCGAGTTGGACGGTTTGGGAACCGCGTGGCAAGAGGCCGACAGTCGCTTGCGTCAAGTTCATCTTCGTCAGTGGCGCCGCCGTCATCGTCTAGTATCATTGGCGGTGTGAGACGCAACAGAGTGACGTCATCATCGGCCCAAAGTGCCAGTCCGTTTGCACAGAAGACACTCTCGTCGAAGGACATGCTGGCGAAGATCAAGATGCGCAAGAATGGCGTCGCACCGTCGTCAGTAGGGAATTTGGGCGGTCCCGCTCTAAAGAACGGGTTCATGACGGTGGACGAGATGACCAAGCAGCTGCACGCGTTCCTCACACCGTCCAGAACCGATCCGCGAAGACGCGATGGCGTCACGACCGAAGACATTCTGGAGGCATTTGCGAACCTCATCGCGCCAAAGGACAAGATGGTGTTTCGCAACCTGCTGAGGGACATGGCCGAGTGTCGCGGACGGAAGTGGACACTCAAGGCGGAGTTTGTGGCCGAGACCTCCTGACCTTGTCGAGTGGTCGCCTGAATCATTGCAGCAGAGCCAAATCGCCACTGCTCGCGGCAGAATCGACCGTGTTTCGAGACGCGGACTCGGGATGGTGCTCAGCGACCAGGCAGTTAGCGCAGGGCAGTCAGTAACTACACGAACAGGACGGTCATTTCGTAATACTTCTTTTGCCCCCGACTTACAAGTAGTCGAACCCCGACAAGGTACGCTTGGAAGAGTGAGAGGTGGCGACAACAGAAGTGAGTCCCCGACGCAGCCACTCGGCAAGAGGCGTCTCCGCTCCCCACATGCGCAGCAGCAATTGTGTTTCCTTCGTCAACTCTATCAGCTTTCGTCAACTTCTTCGCCGGATCTGTCCAGATTGGCGTTGCTGGCGAGGAAGAACTTGGACGAAGGTGATGTCATTTCGAGTATCTCTCTACAAGAACATCGTAACTGACTGCAATTCCTTACAGTAAAGTGCATTTTTCCATGGACCTTGTTAAAACCGTATTTACTTGGATAGATAGCTTGGTTTCATTATGTGATTTCATTTCTACAATGTGCTTTAGCACTTTCAGCTTATATGCTGTGTGTTATATATCCCTCTACAAGAGCACAGAATCTCTCTCTGCAGTGACACGACCTTGTCCTCATTGACCGACCAACCCACGCCAACAGGCAATCAATCAAGCAAGCAAGTTGAGCCAAGGGAGAGAGAAACATGGCACGAGAGTACCGCTCGTCGCAGTCGCGGGGATCGCGCCGCAGCAGGAGCAGGAGCAGGAGCCGCGAGTCCGCGCGCAGCAGTCATAACTCGTCCCGCCACAGCAGCAACAGCAGATCCAGCAGCAGTCGACGTAGCAGAGAGCGCGCATCCGGATCGCGATCGGAGCGTCTGTCGCAGGTGGAGTCTCGAGAGGATCGAAAGACTGCGCTTTTTGGGAATTCACGCAAGGACACAGGTGGCGACGACGCTCGCCCGCGTGTCTCGCTTCTGGGGCTCGACCGGCTAGCAGAGGAGAAGCGCCGACAGAACCAGCAACAGACTGCGGATGACAGTGATGACAACAGAAGCAGCAGCAGCGCCTCTCGACGCGAAGAGGAGAGAAAGACAGAACGACGCGATAAATCACCTCGCAGTCGCCGCGACAGCGAATACAGCAGCAGTAGCAGCAGCAGCAGTGCTAGTAGTAGCAATTACGACCGCCGGTCCGTCGCGAGCACGCGGAGCACGATGAGCGCGCGCTCTGAGCGGTCTGTTGCGCTTAATGCGAGCGAGTGGGACGAGCCTGAGCGCCTATGCAGCGTGTCGTCGGGGTCCCCCGACAGATCCTCCCGTGGTCGTGATGGCCGATCGTCGTCGTCCTCTTCATCAAGAACGCCCAGCACACAGCGCGGTGGTAACAGCGCCAGAGGTAGCAGCAGAGGTGGCAGCGACTGGGACCACCCGACGCCGAGTCCCATGACGCGCTCGGGGTCACGCAGTGACGGCGTGGAAGACAGATACGGGTACGCGGCAGAAGACAATGACCGTCAGCGTAGCACTTATAGACGCCGCGAGGCGCCGAAGAAGCAATACGACGATGAGACAGAGGAGGATTTCGACCGCGAGTTCTACTTGAACGACGAAGCCGGTGGCTACGAGATGCATGAGGAGCGCGCGTTCATGGGCAACAAGCAAAAGTTCCGCGAGATGGAGGAGAAGCTCGCGGCGACGCGTGCGCGCGGAGAGACGAAGCTCAAAGGCATGTCAGCGCGCGCCTCGGCGCTGAATGTGGACCAGGAGGCGTGGGAAAACAACCGTTTGCTGACCAGTGGCGTGGTCGCGAGCGGACGTGTGGACACAGAGTTCGACGAGGAGCTGGACGCGCGCGTGCAGATCATGGTGCACAACACGAAGCCGCCGTTCCTGGACGGCCGCGTATCGTTCACGACGCAGACCGAGATGGTGTCAACTGTAAAGGATCCGACGTCGGACATGGCCGTGTGCGCGCGTAAGGGTAGTCAGCTGGTGCGTGAGGTGCGCGAAAAGCGCGAGCGGTCCAAGATGCGCAAGCGGTTCTGGGAGATCGGCGGCTCGCGCATGGGCGATGCGATCGGCGTGAAGGCGGCCGAGAACTCGGACGAGGAAGACGATGAAGCTAGAAAGAAGCAGGAGAACGGCGAGGACGGCGAGGGCGACGTGAACTACAAAGCCGAGAGCCAATTCTCGACCCACTTAAAGAAGCAGAAAGCGGTGAGTGAGTTCGCCAAGACGCGCACCATCAAACAGCAGCGCCAGTTCCTACCGATCTACCAATGCCGCGATGAGCTGCTGCAGGTCATCCGGGAGAACCAGATCGTCGTTATCGTGGGCGAGACCGGGTCAGGGAAGACCACGCAGCTGACTCAGTATCTGCATGAAGAGGGGTACTCGCAGTACGGGATGATCGGATGCACGCAGCCGCGCCGTGTTGCTGCCATGTCGGTCGCGCAGCGTGTGAGCGAAGAGATGGGCGTCGTACTCGGCGAAGAAGTGGGGTACGCGATCCGTTTCGAGGACCTGACGTCGGACAAAACCATTGTCAAGTACATGACGGAAGGAGTGCTGCTTCGCGAGTCGCTTCGAGAGGCCGATCTGGATACGTACTCGGCGGTGATCATGGACGAAGCCCACGAGCGCGCGCTCAACACGGACGTGCTGTTTGGTATCCTGCGCAAGGTGGTGCAGCGCCGAAGCGACTTCAAGCTCATCGTGACTTCTGCGACGCTCGACGCCGACAAGTTTGCGAATTTCTTCGGCGGCGTGCCCATGTACACGATCCCGGGACGCACGTTCCACGTCGAGACGTATTTCGCGAAATCGCCGAGTGAGGACTATGTGGACTCGACCGTGAAGCAGGTGATTCAGATCCACCTCTCGCACCCTCCAGGCGACATCTTGGTGTTCATGACCGGCCAGGAAGACATTGAAGCCACTTGCTACATGCTCGCCGAGCGCATGGGCAAAGTGGACGGCGCGCCGCCACTGATGGTGTTGCCCATGTACTCGCAGCTTCCAGCAGACCTCCAGGCGAAGATCTTTGACGCGTCGGACATTCGCAAGTGCATCGTGTCGACCAACATCGCCGAGACGTCGCTCACCGTCGACGGCATCAAGTACGTCATCGACTCGGGCTTCTGCAAAGTGAAGGTGTACAACCCGAAGATCGGCATGGATGCGCTGCAGATCAGTCCGATCAGTCAGCAGAACGCAAATCAGCGCGCCGGACGTGCGGGGCGAACGGGACCGGGGTTCAGCTACCGCATGTACACGGAACGCCAGTACGTGAACGAAATGCTGGAGGCGCAGATCCCCGAGATCCAGCGCACGAACTTGGGCTACATCGTGCTGCTGCTAAAGTCGCTCGGTGTGAAGAACCTGCTGGAGTTTGACTTTATGGACCCGCCGCCGCAGGATAACATCACGAACTCCATGTACCAGCTCTGGGTGCTCGGCGCGTTAGACAACACGGGCGAGTTGACGGAGATCGGCAAGAAGATGGTCGTGTTCCCGCTGGACCCGCCGCTAGCCAAGATGCTGCTCTTCAGCGAGCAGCTGGGTTGCTCGGCGGAAGTGCTGATCGTCGTGTCAATGCTGTCGGTGCCGAGCGTGTTCTTCCGGCCGAAGGACCGCGAAGAGGAGAGTGACGCGGCGCGCGAGAAGTTCTTCGTGCCAGAGAGCGACCACCTCACGTTGCTGAACGTGTTCAATCAGTGGAAGATGAACCAGTACTCGAGCCAGTGGTGCTCGGACCATTTCATCCACGTCAAGGGGCTGCGCAAGGCACGCGAGGTGCGCGAGCAGCTCGTGGATATCATGAAGCAGCAGAAAGTAGCGCTGCGCTCGTGCGACGGCTCCTGGGATGTGGTGCGCAAGGCGATCTGCTCGGCGTATTTCTACAACTCGGCGCAGATGAAAGGCATCGGCGAGTACGTGAACATGCTCACGGGCATGCCGTGCAACCTCCATCCGAGTGCCGCACTCTTTGGGCTCGGGTACACGCCGGACTTTGTGGTCTACCACGAGCTGATCTACACGACAAAGGAGTACATGCAATGCACGACCGCCGTGGAGGGCGAGTGGCTCGCGGAGCTCGGCCCGATGTTCTTCAGCGTGAAGGAGTCATACAAGTCGCGCCTGCTCAAGCGCATAAAGGAGCAGGCGGAGGCCAAGAGCATGGAGGAGGAGATGACGACGCTGCTGGAGAAGGAGCGCGGCACGGACCTCCTCGTGCGCGACCTGGAGACCAAGAAGAGCAAGAAGCAACGCATGAACATGGCGACACCTGGCCGGCGCGACCCGGCGGCGCTCGGTAGTAGTGCGCGCACGCCATTGAGAACTCCACGCAGGTTTGGCTTTTAAAAGGATACAAGAGAGAGAGAGAGAGAGAGAGAGAGAGAGAAAAGGAAGCAGGGATGTGGATCATTAGCTACACACACAAGGCGATAGTTGACTCATTCACACACATTAACACGCACGTCAGAGCTCGCTCAGCCATTGGACCACCTTGGGTTTCTTGCATTTTCTCGCAATCGCGAGCAGATCATTTGTCAAAAACTCGTCGGGGTGGCGCTGCTGCAGGTACTACAACACGGACACGCGACCGAACTCTGCTGCGTGCATCGCCGCCGTGCGCATGCAGCCGTCGTGCTGCTGGGCGTCCAGAAACTGCAGAATGACCACGTGTCCGCCTCGCGCTGCCAACTGCATGGCCTGCTTGGCGTTGCTGCTGCTCTCGCGCTCGTGCTCGTAGAGCCACTGCGCCATGTACAGATTTCCGTTCATGGCGGCGCTCTCCAGCGCTTTCTCTGAGCAATGCGAGCCAGTAGAGTGGTGGAGCCATTGGACGATGTGCAAGTGCCCTCTCTCAGCGGCTTTGTTCATCACGGCTCTAGGGATCCGCGTCTGTGGGCGATACGCGTGCAGGCTTTGGAGAGCGCTCAGGTCACCTTTCTTCGCGGCGGTCTGCATGGCAACGCCGAGCTTCTCGATGCTGATGTCGCGGTTCATTGCTATCAGTCGACGCAGCAAGTGCGGCAGCTCTTCCTGCACGGCAAGTAGGATGGACCAGTGGCCTGACTGGTCCAAGAGGCACTCGATAGTGCGCGCGATGTCCCAGAGTGGAGGGTACGCGTGCTGCTTGGCGCGCAGCACCACAGCGACGGACGTCAGCAGCAGCGATGAGTCCATGTTCGTCAATGCTCGGATGCAAGGGCTTAAGTGATAATTTCAGGTCAAAAATAGGACACTGCACTAAATTTAATGATTATCATAGGACAAGTTGAAGGTGCTGACTTGTGCAGCCGCACATTCGACTGCATCACGCTATTGCGGTAGATCGAAATGACAAGCCCATTGCACCATGCGTCTGTACGTAATGTAATGGTGTCTCTGTGTTAAATAAACTTCTCAAGTCTTCTTCTGCTGATAAATATGAATCTGCTACAATGCCATGGCACCTCTCGTTCTCTTCTGGTGAACGCTGATGCATCCCTCACCCTCTTCTAAAGCGTTTGCTTACAACAGCACCAGCTTTCGTGGCTCTTCGTGGCGCTTGTCGTGTCGTCCGCTTGGGGCCCGAGCGCTCGTGGGACAGCGCTCCGCGCGGTATTCGTTGAGCCATTGTACCACGTGCAGATGGCCGTTGAAGATGGCAAAGTCCATCGCGACGGTGGAGCAGCCCTCCTTGCGGTTGGCGTCCAGCCACCGCAGCACACGCAAGTGGCCGCCAGCAGCGGCAGTGTCCATCGCGGCAGTCGAGCAGCCTTCCGAGCGGTTGTGGTGCAGCCACTTGACGATCTCCAGGTGACCGCACGCGGCGGCGCTATCCATGGCGTGCGTCGTGCATCCCTCGCTGCGGTTCTCGTGGAGCCATTTAATGATTGTCAGGTTGCCCGCGAATGCTGCTGAGTCCATTACAGAAGTCGAGATCGTGTACTCTGGCCGGTATGTGGTCAGCCACTGCAACACGCGCAGGTCACCCTTGTCTGCGGCGACGCGCATGGCCCAGTCCATCTGACGCTCTGTGATCGGCATCTCTCGGTCTCCGAGTCGCGTGAGCAGGTGCATGTGTCCTTCGCAGGCGGCGCGTGTGATGTTCCATCGCACAGAGTAGTCGAGGAACGACTCGATGAGCTCGGGCACGAGGTCGCTGGCGAGCGCGCCGGGCAAGTCGCGCACCACGACGCGGACGCTCGTGAGCGTGCTCGTGCGCTTGGCTGTGCTAGTATTGGAGTTGTGTGCTGTTGCCATTGTCGTTGCGTGTGAATGAGTGTGTGTGCTCTTGGTGTTGGTTGCTGAGCTGTCTGCGTTGTCGTGTAGTGCGGTCGCTCGGCTGCAAAAGAGGAAATGAGTGACTGCCGGACGCACGCGCGCGCACGTGGCGTGATGGCGGTTGGTCCGTTTCAAAAGAGGAAAGTTGCCTTTTTCAAACGGAAGGGTGGACCAAAACAAAAGCAACTCCCATGCGCCACACGACCCTTCAAGGTGGAAAAGAAGCCACTAACCCTCCCATGGCGCATATGCTTACCCTATCCCTGCCTCCCCAAAAAACCCTGCGATACGTTGTTGCAGTGAAAAGCCCATGTGAGAAGTGCTGGGGTCCAGGAATTATGCAATTAAGGAGCTATGCAGTACCATACATTTTTTCACAGTTCTCGTGAAGAAAAAAAGCAATTTTCGCGCTTCTGATGAAGAAGAACGCAATTTTTCAGCGAAGCATGCTTTGGCTTTCATGCTGTCTTTACGGGCGTAGGCGTCAGCTGGCGCTGCTGTAGCTATCGGCAGAGGGCCGCGCGCGCGTGGAAGGACGAAAAACCGCTGGCGTCGCTGTTGAAGCTGCGAGCGTCGCCGCTGCTTTACTTGCCGTCATTGCTGTGGCTTTGCACACGTCACTCGTCACTCGTCTTGCGAGTGATAAACCGTTCCACCCCGCCTCACGAATGAACTTTTCGATCGTACTGGATGCGTACCGCGCGGCTCATGTGTTAGGAAGTGGGGGTGTATTTAATTGTAGTTATGCGTAAATATGATGAATGTGCTCTACAATAATTAGCGTATCAGTAAATAGCAAGCCGTTCGCTTGTAGGTGGTTGTAGCTCTTCGATTAAGCCAGTGCAATGGAGAACGAGCCTCGGCGCGAGTTGCTGCGTCGCTCGTACGCGTGGAAGGACGATACACGGCGCGCGCGCCGCCAGCGTCTCGGTCTCGCGGCATCCACTGCGTCGTCGTCGTCGCTGTCGTCCGCCGTGTACGCTTCGAGCCACTTGACAACGTCCAGATGGCCGTTAAAAAGTGCAAAGTTCACGGCCACAGACGAGCAACCTTCTCTCCGGTTCACCGCGAGCCACTGCAGCACCTCGAGGTGGCCGCCCGCTGCAGCGCTGTCCATCGCGGTGGTCGTGCAGCCTTCGTTGCGATTCGCATGCAGCCACTTGACGATCTCCAGGTGACCGCACGCCGCGGCACTGTCCATCGCGTGCGTAGAACAGCCTTCATTGCGGTTTGCGTGCAGCCATTGAACGACGTGCAGGTGTCCACTAAACGCCGCCGAGTCCATCACGCGCGTCGAGATCGTGTAGTGCGGACGGTACGCGCTGAGCCACTGCAGCGTGCGCAGGTCGCCCTTGTCCGCCGCCGTGCGCATCGCCCAGTCGAGTTGGCGCTCGTTGATCGGTTGCTTGCACGCGCCGAGTCGCTCAATCAGAGTGCTATAGCCGCTGCACGCCGCGCGCGCGATCGTCCACTTGTGCGACTGGTCCAAGTACTCGTCCATCAGGAGCGCGATGTGGAGGCACGACGCCAAGCCATCGTGTTCGCGCAGCACCACCTCCACACTCATCATTACGGTCGTCGTCTGCATCTCGGTGTATTCTTGCCTGTGCTGTTGCTGCTGCTTGCGCTGTATGTTGGTTGTTGCTTGTGCTGTTCTTGCGCGAATTCGAAAATGAGAGCATACGCAAACACGACCGCTCGCTCGTCAGGTTCCAATGTGCTCGCTGCCTTCTCGCCCAGTTCTTCTTCCTTCACGCCGCCCGCCTGCCGCCGCTCAGCCGTCTGTTCTTCTGTCGGTCGTGCGCCGTCGTCGTATGCGCGTTTGCTCAGTCCGCTCATCCTCCACCTCCTCATTCTCTCGAGTGTCTGCTGAAGATTTGTTTTTGCGCTGTGTACAGTACCATTAGCTACCTCTGCGAAAAGACAACGAGCATGATGCAAGTATGAGAAAGATCGCTAGTCAGACTGCATGCACACACGTGGCGTTCATATGCTATGGAAAGAAACAGGGAAACGATGGAAGATCCTCATGTAGCACACTGCAGTCGCTGCGATACTGTAGACGCCAGCGCACGATCGCAAGGAGAGAGCAAGTTGTACCTCAACGCATCCATAGACTCGCGAAGGGACGCCGACGACGACATATTTGCCACCATCGATAGTTAAAACAAAGTTGCTGACAAATGCCTAAAGAAAGTGTTGAATGGCAACTATTTAAGCTGAATTAGAAACAAATGACGAAAACAAATGCAATATGTTTGCCTAAATCAGTGCATAAATTGGTGAAAATTAGCGTTCGATTATTTTGCTTACTGATTTTGTTGATACACTGACTACCTTCTGGCACTGTGGAGAGCGCTGTGAATTGGAAACTGACTAGAGTTGCGCATTTTGCGAGAATCAAGCGTCTTGTCGTCATGGATGTCCCAGGACAACCCATTAACCCACCACAGATCAGCTTCAACCAAGTGTGCACCTACAAACATCCAAATATCCAATCGTGGGTGAAATGTCCAATTCATGTCTATATCGATATATCGGAAATGGTTATCCTGAATATATATCTTGACATCAGTATGTTCGTCCAGGACTGCGCTATCCGATATATCGACAAAGACTATCCTGCTCGACTATATTGAAATCAAGATGTCGCATGTGCGACGTCGTCAATTCACCCAGCTTGGGTGCTAGCAAAGAAACCGCAGCACACTGCTGTACAACTTGGCTGCACGCAGTGTCGATTGCTCGGCTGCCAGTAGTAGACAATATGACCAATTTGCTGGAATTTAGAATACATCAGTACATATTACTGCTATTTACCTGCAAAATGTAGTGCTTAAACTTGCCTCGGAAGAAAAACGAGCTCGCCAATTTATGTACATTAACTGTGTATAGACAGTGTGGTGACGCAAAGACCAAGCACTTCAACACGTTTCGTCTCACATTTTTCCTCCACGAGCTTTTCCTCAGGCAGCACAATTCAATTTGCAAGCCGCAGCCCAAGCCCAGCGACAAGTCCAAGAACTCAAGCCAAGCGACAACAACCTTCCAAGCAGCAAGGATGCCGCAAAGCCGCGAGCTCGCCAACAAGAAGAACGACCACAAGGACCGCCAGTCGCGCGGCCGCGCCGGCTCGACGCCGACAGACATGAAGAAAGGTGCGTGCGAGTGTGCGATCATTACAGTTGTTGTGTTCGTGCGATTTGTTAACGACTGATGACTATTGTGTCCAGGTGGCGCTGGCGCGCACAACTGGGGCATTACCACCGAGAACGAGTCGAAGATGACTGCGATAGATAGACAAGACCCGAACTACGACAGCTCGGGCGAGGCCGACGAATAAGGCGAAGGCGCAAGCGCAAGCGAGAAATGTGAGTGAAGAAGAACAGAACATAGCCCAGTTCAAGATGTTGCAAGTCGAATCATGTGCAGCGGAGACTGGAGATGAATGAGTGGCGTAGCGTACTAGTTGTCCATCCAGCGCGAATACAGTGAGAGAAACAACGAAAGCAAGCGTTCGTGGTGGAAATAAATCCAAAGCAAATAATAAGAAAACAGCTTTGAGTATGTGTCAGTCAGTCGCGTGTGCTCTGCTTGAATGCAGCATTTCCAACCTGCCCAAAGCTGTGGATCAAAGTCAAGCGAGCATTTTTATTTTGTTTTAATCATGAGCGCGTGTGATTGGATCGGACAACTTCAACATCCCCATCCTGAGCCCTCGTGGCGGTTTCGTTCACTTGGGTCAAACATGAACCGAGGCTTTGATATAGTGACAGCAAGCCAACACTGCGCTTTCCGAATGGCTCACCTGTCTGAAAGATTAGCCAAATGTTACAATGGTTATTCTCAAATTTCATCATTTGCAATTCTGCTGGAGAGCAACACTGTCGTGCGAAGGTTGCGCCAATTCGACCCAATTAAAAATGTGACAGCACTCTTTTAAATCCGGTCAAGATTCAAGGTTTATTTGATAGTAACGCTGTTTCAATTCTGGTCAAGGCGCTTCTAGGAGAGCTCGCACCCTCTTCCGTGACTTAAAAAATGCCTCGAGAAGCACGAATCAGACTTGTAAATACTATATCAAAGCTCCTATGTAAACCCGCACACAAATGTCAAAATCGGTCGCTCCTGACGCAAGAGAGCCAACCAACAAATGTTTGGATCGACACCTGGAGGAAAGTCTGCGCAACATTCGTCGCACTGATGGACGAGACTTCGATCGCAACAGCATCAGCAGCAGACGCAGCGACCAAGACGAACATGGCTGACAGCACAGCAGCACCAGCACCAACAGTTGAGACGCCAGTGGTCGAGACGCCAATGGCCTCGGCCGTCACTTCGACTGCTGTCGTTGCGACCATCTCCAGCACTGTAGCGGCTGCCACGACCGAGAGCGAGGTTGTGATCCCCAACTCGATGTGGAAGAGCGAGGAGCTGATCCAGGAAGGTGCACTCGTGATCCTCTTTGAGAACCGCAACTCGCTCACGTACTGCTACGTGAAGAAGAACGAGGTGTTCCACAACCGCCACGGCGGCTTCCATCACGACGACATGATCGGCAAGCCGTATGGCACGAAGATCCTCTCGCGCCACAAGAAGACCAAGGGGTACATGATCCTGCTGGCGCCGACGCCCGAGCTCTGGAGCCGCGCGCTGCGCCACCGCACGCAGATCGTGTTCACGCTCGATGCGAGCGCCATCATGTTCAGCGCGTCGCTGCGCTCGGGCAGCCGCGTGGTCGAGTCCGGCACGGGTAGCGGCGCGCTGACCACGTCGTTCGCGCGCACCGTGGCGCCACACGGCCACGTGTTCACGTTCGAGTTCAACCCGACGCGCGCCGAGATCGCGCGAGAAGAGTTTGCGCGCAATGGACTCGAGAGCGTGATTACGGTCGACTGCCGTGACGCGTGCGAGCAGGGATTCCCGGAGGAGCTCGCCGGCACGATCGACCTCGTGTTCCTCGACCTGCCGTGTCCGTGGAAGGCGATCGGCCACGCCGCCAGGATGCTCAAGCAGGGTGGCAACTTCGCGTCCTACTCGCCGTGCATCGAGCAAGTGCAGAAGACCTGCGACGGGCTGCGGGAAGCCGGCTTTGAAAGTGAGTGTCTGCTTGTATTGTTGGTTTAGAGATGGATCTATTGCGTGTGTGTATATTAACTGCGGCTTTCTTTCTTGTCCGTTCTGGCATGCAGTGATCCGCACGATCGAGACGCGTCTCGTGCCGTACAGCGCGCGGAATATCGACCTGCCGACGCCAGACTTTGGCTTCGGACCAGGCCCATCCACAGTAGCAGCGGCAGACGCGTCTGCTGTCGAAGGCGAGAGCGAAACTACGACGACCAACGGCAAGGACTCGAGTGAGAACGAAACCGATTCCAAGCCTGCTGCTGCTCCTGTTGTTGGCAAGAAACGCCGGTTCAACGGCGAGCACGTCGTCGCGAAGAAAGACGACGAGATCCGCGGTCACACAGCGTTCCTCACGTTTGCGTTCAAGTTCTTTGCGTAGGTTGAGAGTTGCTGCGCATCAGGCAAGCACATTCTTGCTTTCGCTTTCGCACCATAGAAACCCATTTATAGATGAACATTGCGTGTATTACCCACCCACCTATTCACGAGTGTCACTTACCTTGATGGCGGTCAGCCACCGTGGCAAATTCCTCGTTTCCTGTCGCTGAAACCACCCACCACCGATGAGAAGCGCCTGTTCCGCCCGCACCTGTTGCGCCATTTTTCCATCACGAAAAACGAGTTTTTCTTCTCCATTGGTTCATCCGCTCATCTATTCCACTGCCGTCACCAAGCGGTTAGGAGAGTGAGCGTCTGCGAGGGAGGATCCATGCTTTCCTCCACTTCGAGGTACTTCAACAAAGACAGCGCACTTCCGCAGGCTGACATCCATGCAGGGACAACCCGCGGAATGTGGTGTTCGGTGCAAGTGCAGCCAGAGCAGCAGTCACAAGTACGTAATACTTGGTGGGCGGGAGCAAAATGGATCGACACTTCAGCAACTTGGCTGTGTCTGTGGTGGAGTATTGACACTCACTCCTCCATGACGTCTACAGGAACCTCAGCAGCAGCACCAGACGCCTCCATTTCTGGACAGCAGCTTCTTCGACCGCACCAAGTCCCGGCGTTCGGTCCTGCCGACGTCCGCGCCTCTGCTGGCATCTGCCACGGCAATCGCGACACCAAAGAAGCAGCTCAAGTTCTGGAGACTGCGCCTGCCGCTGGTCTACAACGTGGCGCTCATCTTCGTCTTCGTGCTGCTGGACGTCCAAGACCTGCTATACAAGATCATTTGGGTCGGCCCCAACGAGTCGTTCTCGTTCCGCACCGAAGTCATGGGCGTGCTGCGCGACTCGGTGCTCGTCCCGAGCGACCCAAGTTTCAACGTCCCTGGCACCATCGACGTCGACCAGCACGCGTCATCCTGGCCGCACTTTCTCTCTTCGTGCGTCAACCTGACGGCGATGGACGCTGGCGGAGGGTTCTTCGCGATCGCTCTCGGCTCGAGCTGCACGATTGGCCAGGGCAACGCGAGGCGCTCGATCGACAACTTGATCATGTCGAGCTCAGTGCGACTGGACTCGATCGTCTGGACCGTCTGCCGACTGCTCTACCAGTGGCAGCAGCCGTTCATCTGCCGCTCGCCCATTGTCACCAAGTACCTGCACCGGTACGTTCTACCCGACATGGCGGTGAACATCTCTTCACTCGCCGAACCAGGGAGCAACGCCGAGAAGGAGCTGCTCGTGTTTCTCGACATGGTCAGTAAAAGCTACCCGCTCCACAAAATGGTCTGCGTCGAAGCGTTCGAGTGGACGAACCAGAGCCTCGGCACCTTCAGAACGAGTTTCTACGGATGCGCGAGTCCGAATCTCATGCGCAGCGAGTTCCTCGGTCTCTCGAACCCGGTCATCCGCGAGCTGCACCGAGACCGCGCCTGGTTGACCTCTGATGTCTTTCACTGGTTTGGTCTGCGCTTCGGCATTCGGCAGAACGCGCGGAACAATTACGTCGTGGAGAAGATCTCGGACGACAAAATCCGCACGGCTGCGCACACGACACCCAACTTCACGTGCTTTGGCCCACTCTACTCGGTCATGATCGGGCTGGACTTCCTGCTCTTGATGATGAATTTTTGCTCGTACTGGGAGTTCGTCGAGCGCGTCCTGATTCCACGCTCCAATGAACTGGTTCGACGGCACCGGAGGCATGTTCGCGAGACGCAGAAGATCATCCCGCGCACCACGAGACGCCGATTCGCTCAGGCAGACCTCATCCGAAAGCTGTCGGAGAAGAGCCTCTTCCGTACGTCGGTCAAGGTGTCTCCGAGATCCAACCTCACAATGATGCTGGTCCAGCCCTCTTGGATCCCAGTGGAGCACCTGGATCTGGAAGAGTTGAAATGTCTTCTCCCATGCTCGTTGCAGCGCAGCTGGCCAGGCATCTTCGCAGTGATCGCGAGCCAGGTGCTGTCCTGGATGATCATCATGCCGAACTCAGTCGTGTGGGTCTGGGGGCTCTCGACAACCACCAAGATCCAGGCGTTCCTCACCAGTCTCCGCGTGTGGATGCTCCTGGTGGTCTCGTGCAACTTTCTTTGGGACTGCGTGGTCAAGATCAACGAAGAGTGGGCATTCTTCGTCACGAGTCGGACGTTCGTCACGCCAGTCGAGCTTGTTGTCATTGGAGCCGCTATTACAGCGTGGAAGATCCTGGACATCTTCTTGATGTGCGAGCGCAAGTGGGCGATCGAGAGCCAACGAGTGAACGACGTATCAGCATTTGCAGGCGGGTACATAGCGCATGGCAACACGTACCAGCCATCTGTCGAGGTGCTTTTCTCCACACCCGCCAAAATTGTTGCGATCCTGTACGGCCCTCTATTTCAGATCATCGGGGCGAGCATCTTATGTCTCATTGTGTACTTGGGGCTGAAAGGCGCTGTGCTGCACCGCTGGGCTCAGCGCAAACCAGACTTCGTACTCTCTACCGACAGGTTGCAGCTCTCGCAACGCAAGGAAAAGTACAAGCGCCTGCCCATGGAAGAGGAGTCAAACTGTCCGATTCGAGCCAAGAGTCTCGTGCGCACGCACATGGAAATGGAGCACACGTTCCAGTCGCAGCAGTACATTCGCCCGTACTGCTACTTGGAGTGCGGGCTCCTGCCGCGCCAGACGTGGTTCACGACGCGTGTCGGGTTCACCAACTTCTTGCCGCCAAAGTATGAGAAGCGCACCCGAATCCTCCAAGCCAAGCAGTGGAAACTCGAGTGAGAGCGCCTTAATAGAAACCGAAAACTTGCGTGTGAGTGCTTGGAGCACAGTCCAGCTTGATACTTCTCTAACAACGAGCTTCTTAATCGCCAAAGTTGCCTTCCTCCTAAATGTATTTTAGTTGTAGTTAGTGCTGTTGGACGAGTGGATTAGGTTGACCATACCTGTGGAGGTCGGGAAGCCACCACCCGCGAGTGGCTCCAACAGGTACGCGCCGGTGCCGTTGCTGCCGCGCAAGTTGGAAGTCGACGACATTGATGTGGTGCTTCCGTACGCCCTCTGCGTCGCCTAAGAGATGTAAACAAGAAACGTCAGTTGGCATTTTCCTATCTGTTGAACAGATGTGTGAGAGAGAGCCCTAGTACCTGGTACTGATATCCTGACAGCATCGGAGCCGAGTCGTCTGGGTACTGCTGATGCTGACTCGAGACGTTCTGCGCGCTGTTGTGGCTGTTGTTCCTCACGCGGAACGAGTAGCTGGGAGTAATAGGCTTGGAGTTGTTGTTGGTGATGGTGGCGTTGCCGCTGTTGCTACTGTTGGTGGTTGACTGGCCCGAAGCTGACGCCGATGTGCTCGACGCCGATAGGGCGAGATTTGGTTTGTTTGACTGGCGCGTGAAGAAGATGAGCAAAGCAGCTGGAACAAACTCTGTGGAAAAGTGGATCACAAACTCGAACGCGATGTGGTGTACACCCACTGGCGAGCGGTACTTGGACTCTTCGGACTCCAAGTACCCGCTGCCCATGCCGAGTAGATACACAGCCTTTGCAGCAAAAAGCACGCAGAGGAGGATGCATACCGCCGTGATCTATCATGTAGGGCAAAATAAATTAGAACTCATGCAAGGAAGGATGGTGTTAGATGCATGAACGAACTCACCCTCCGCAACACCGCTTGGCGCGGCGAGAAGCTCTGGTTGGTTGTGGTGGGCAGGTCAAAGAAGAAGTCCTCGTCCGGGCTCTGGTTGCGGAAGAAGTAGATGAGGCGGATACTGTAGTAGAGGATACCGAAAAGCCCGACGAAGTAGACGCTGCCGAGCATGAGGTCACACGCCTTCCAGAAGCCGCCGGCTGTGCTGCTGAGCGCGAACAACGCGACGAGCGCCACGTAGAGCAGCACATTGAAGACGAAGAAGATGCGGCGCGGCCACGGGTACGCCTTGCCCCAGCACGCGTAGCAGAGCTGGGCCCAGAAGAGCAGCACCAGCCCGTACATGGTCACGAACAGCAGCGACGGCAGCCACAGGAAAAGCGTAAGCAGCCGCGCCAGGAACGACTCGGGCTGCATCGTCTGCTGCACCGACGACAGCGTTGTCACCTCCGTCGCGAGCGAAAGCACGCGGATCGTAGACGCCACGAAGAGCAGCAGAAAGAAGCGCTGGCGCATCTCCGCGCCAGTGGACGCGGACGCCGACGACTCGTCATCCAGCAGCCCCGAGCTGGATGACACGGTCACGGTCGCAGCACCGCCACCATTCGGACCGCCAGTCAGCTGGTTCTGAGATGACATCCCGTTGAACGAGTTATGCCCGCTGCCGTTGCGTGGGGTCGCGTACGGGTTCTTGCTCAGCGCAGTGCCGCCCAAGGTGCTAGTGGTGGTCGCGCTGCTCGTGCGCGGTCGCAGCAGTCCGCGCCGCGCCGCGTACTGTCGCCAGAGCACGCGGCCGGAGAGCACGCTCAGCAACAGGAAGAGTAGGATCGTGGAGATTAAGAGCGCGCGGTTCCACGCGCTGAGACTCGCGACGCCCGCCGCCGCCGCTGCTGGATCCCCGCTGCCCGCAGAGTCGAATGCCGTCGTGGCGGCGGTCGCGTCCCACTGCCGGTGTTGGGGCAGTATCATCGCACTGCGGATCTACCTGTGCGCTGGTAGTGAAGAGCTATTCGGTACAGACACAGATAGTGGCGTTAGTTGAGCTGCTGGACGCGCGCGCATACGCAGGACGTGCGGCCACTCGCTCGCTCACCTTTGTTCGCGTTTGAGCGGAATGTCACGTTGTTACTCACAGAGAAAGCGAGATCTGTTGTTCAATCCCACCCGCTAAATCTCGCACTGAGCAAATACAAGGAACGGGCTTTTTATCTTGTAGTTTGTATTTGATAAAGCGCTTTGTGTTGGAAGCATGCTCTTGACTGTCGTTTACTCTTTGAAAGCGACATACTTTGCTCAATACGTGCTAGATCAGAGCTTCACCCATAAATCCATGACACAACAAGGGTGGATTGGGTGGAAAATGCTGTCTGTCTTATCAAATGCTCCCTTATCCGGAAAAAAGCACCCTTGTTGTTCGTCAACCTTAGTCGAGTAGAGTCTGCGTTCACGCGAATCTGCCTGCCGGGAGACGAACGAATGCGCCGCTCGCGCTCTCTACACTAGCGGTAATCATCGGTGCGTCGCTGCTCTTGGTCTATTAGTGCTGCTGTTATAGACAGTAGAGTAGAATGCAGTACAGACGTTGCATTATGACCAATTTATTATGTACGCATTCCCAGACTTCAAACACTGTCTGAATTTTACAATATCCAACACTGCGGAGACATCCGCCTCTTCACGTCAATGCTGCTGACAGCTCATTCAATCAGTCGCGCTTGATGTTGCACTTGGAGGTCGGCTTGGTAGTTTTCGCAGCAGCTGGAGCTGGAGTGGTCGCAGGAGTCGTGGCGTTGGTGGCAGTCGAGCCTGAGGAACCTGAGCTGCCAGCACCCACACTGGCGTCGAACGCAACGGCCGCGCCGTTTCCGATCTTCACGCAGTCGATGTACACCTGCCACTGGTTGAGCGTCGCCATCCAATAGAACGAGAGGCGGTTCTTGCCCACGCACTTGGCCTTGTCGTACGCCATGATGCCCTTCGGAAACGCGGCTTGGCAGTTGGCGGTGAATGGGAGTACAATCTCGTTGTCACACCAGGCCTCGCACGGCCCCGGGTGGTTCTGCCCGCCTCCGTACCATTCGATGTTGTCAGGGAGGGGCTGCGCTGTCTGTTTATCTGGAGCGGTGAAGCCGCACTCGGCGGTCGACGGGTTGCCGTTCTTCACGCCCTGGCTCATGTCTTGGTTCTTCATGAAGAACTCGCGGAGCGACTTGTACTTGGACTTCTTGAACGCGTTACCGAATACGTCGGCCCACGAGTTGCTGGGGCCGTAGACGTCAGGGGCCACCGCGGGCATGGCGCTCATCGGGATCGCGGCCGAGTAGCCGCCTGCGTACGCAGTCCCAGCGAAGGCCGGGCCTGGCTTGGATAGCACGCCATGGGCGTCGACACCGGGAGTTGCCGTGAGAGCAGCAAGCGCGACGATCGCGACCTGGAACGGGACGGTGGCGGAGACCATGATAATTGCTGAGTAGATGGAGGTGGGAGTAACGTTGACTGAGGGCTGAGCTGTGGAGCACAGATTGCGGAATGGCAGTTTGGAGGACCGAGCTCAAGCCAAGTGCTTTGGCTGGCAAGAAATACCATGAATTATTGCCGCGATCACCTTTATATCAGCTCTTCGTGAGTAGCTACACTATTAAACGCGGTGAAGAGACGTCGCATCAAAAATGTATGAAAGAGTCCCAAGCCAGGAGCAGGCAGTTCAAAGGAATGCCATTTATTTCGTGGGTCCTGATTGCAGCATGAAATAGAATTGGCAGATTAGTGCTGGGAGTGCGTTCACGTGCCAATCAATAGGAACATGGATACAGGAGTCAGTCTGCTTCCATCAAATCTACTCGTGCTGCTCGCTCCAGGATCCCCGTGTTGTATCTTTGAACAGCACATCATGTGCAATTCGTTTCCAGATTACTTTGTCAAAGCTATTCATTGCCAACCATCTGCCAGCCAGGAACTCAGGGACTGACTAAACCCTTGACGACATATCCATTCTTTCCTCAGATTGCAAGTGCTTCTGAAGGACGAGAGAGTATATATTGTGTCTTGTATGAGCGTATTGCGTCTTATATTGTAGAGAGTGCACCATCGACCCCACCATGAAACACCTGTACAAGAAGTGAGTTCGACCCCAACACCGATTTGGGTCGGGTTTGACAAAAAGTGAGGCGCAAGCTGAGTCCTTGAATGGAGGCTCTCCCCATTCAAGGAATTCGAGCCAGGTCCAGTTTGGCAAACTCTCTCCATTTAGGAAATCTTCGCGCAAATCCCATTCATACTCTGAATTTGTATGAAACCCTGGAAACTTCTCAATTTTGGCTCGGATCAAGAGATTTGCCGGAATTTCATACAAAAGCCAAGTTAAAATGGGGACATCAGCACAAGCTTGGCCAAGCCCATCGTATTCGCGCAGCACCACCTCCACGCTCATCATTACGGTCGCCATCTGCATCTCGGTGTATTCTTGCCTGTGTTGTTGCTGCTGCTTGCGCTGTATGTTGGTTGTTGCCTGTGCTGTTCTTGCGCGAATTCGAAAATGAGAGCATATGCGAACGCGATCTCTCGCTTATCAGGTCCCGATGCGTTCGCTGCCTTCTCACTAGTTCTTCTTCCTTCATGCCGCCCGCCTGCCACCGCCAGCCGTCTGCTCTTCTGTCGGCCGCGCCGTCGTCGTCGTCGTCGTCGTAATTATCGTCGGGTCCAAAAAGTGCTCGGTTCCCCATTGTCCATTGTGGAAATTCAAAATTATTTAGACCGAACGGCGTCATCGTGTGGCCAGGGTCGCCATTCAGTCTATTTTTTTTTAATTTCGATAGTGGACAGTGGGGAACCAGCACTTTTTGAAGACGATAAGAGCTATTGTCATTATTTGAGGATAAAATAGTAGATTTTACCTTCGAGTTGTGTTCTAACTTCCTAACTTGAAAATACTTTTTCAAATTGTCTACAGCTACAGCTGTAAACGCATTTTACAATCACTCTCTAATCATCATTATCGACCCATTCATCCACTGATACGGTTTTAGATTAGTGGGTCTAGGGTGATTGCTTGTGACGCTTTGAAAAGATCATTTTCAACAACAGAGAAGCGCAAGAGAGTATGAAGCAGCAGCAGAGTGAGCACTCGCCGCTGTTGCCGCCGCCGCGACCAAAGCGCCCTGAGCATGTAGCAGCGCCTCCAGCATCACCACACCTCCACTCGTCGACGAACGAAAAAGGCAACGCTGACGCGTCCGATCCTCTGCCGGGAGAGCCGCAGAGCAGCTTTCTGGGCGGCAGTCAGACGATCCGCCACCGGAAAAAGTCGCGCTCGCAGCGGTCGCTCCACCGTGGGAATGAGGACAACTACAACGACGGCCGCGGAGACGACAGCGGCGGCGGCGAGAGTGATGGCAATGACAGCGACGATGGCGCAGACTCGACTGACTTGGAGGAGATGAACCACTCCGACCGCTTTGTGGACGAGAACGACAACGAGCACGCGAAGCGCGCGGCGGCGGACCACAAGTTCCAGCGTGAGAAAGCCGGCAGCGCTAGTGACGACACTACGACTCTGCTTCCCATGGGACTCGCGAAGCGCAAACCGCGCTGGTCCGGACTGCGCAACAAGTTAGCAGCAGTAAGGGAGCTGTTTCTTTCGCTGCTATCATATTGACGACCGTGCTATATTTGCTAATGTGGCGCGTTGATCCCCCACCTCCTATTGATTTAGATCTCATCAACAAAAAGTGGTTTGGGACAAGATGTGCTGCCGCGGATCAATGGGCGCAGGAACCGCCATCGACCGTCCAATTTGCGTGGCGACGATGGCTACGGCGACTACTACGAAGCTGTCGCGATGGACCGGACACTGCGAGCGCCGCCCACGGATGCGCCGAAAGCGCGCATCGCAGCGTACTGTACGTGCGACCAGATCGCGCTCTTCAAACTGCTCAAGTGGCTCGACAAGACTGTTAAGGAGACGATGGCGGGCGAAGAAACCAGTCGCCTGCGCATGGCCGGCTGGAAGAACAAAATGTACATGGGTGTGATCCACTCGACGCTCAGTGGTCGTGCAAATGATGAAGACGATTCGGATGCTTCTCGCAAGCGCCACTTGTTGCAAAAAGACGCGTTCTACTTTGCGTGAGTGGTACTTAGTTTTGTTTTGTGGTGATCGTATGCTATGATTCTGACCTACTTACTTTACTGATTATCTTTCTAATTGAACAGGACAGGTTGCTGCGTGTTTTGGGGCCTTACGCGCGAAGAAGAGGCGCTCCACTTGCAGGCTTTAGTACCATTTTCCACTGGTCCTGTCGCACAGATCGAAGCGGAGGATATGCTGTTCTCGTACGGCGAGGCGAGTCGCGTCGCGAACGATGAGATCTTGCTGAGTTCGGATGTAGTAGCGGAAAAGCTCGCGATCTCGTTCGCCATGTCACAGTCTGCGAAGCTGGACGTCTTTGAAGAGCGTGTGGAGGATCGAATAAAGAACACGAAGCACATCCCATCCAATTTGGCGACCACGGGCTCCATTCAGTACACGAAGAAGGACATCTCGAAGCTCATCGGTCAACTCTTCATTGAGCTCGCGGACGTGAATCTGCACTCAGACATCCTGGACGAGCCCGATTTCTTCTGGGAAGATGACGAGTACGAGCCGCTCTACAAGCGCATGGTCAAGTACCTGGACGTGACGAACCGCGTGAAGATTCTGAACAAGCGGCTGGATATTTTGCGCGAGTTGTGAGTTTTTGAGGGATGCTGCTTCTTTGTATATCCAAACTCACTTACCACGCACGAATACTGGCACTGACACTCGATGCTTGTTGTGTTTGTGGCTAATTATGACAGAGTGGAGGTTCTGAACCAGGAGTTGACTCGCCAACACGGCACGAAACTCGAGTGGATCATCATCTGGTTGCTGGTGGCAGAGATCATCCTCGCGGTTGGCTGGAATATCATCGTGAAGGATCTGCTCGGATTCTTCAAACATTGAGAATGGCGGAGACAACTGCGAATGTGTGAGAGGAGACACTTGGTTAGTAGCCGAGTGAATGAATGCAAAATGCGCGTGCTTACATCTTCACTGCCACACTCCAGGAGCCGCTGATTCAAGCGGCTTTGTTTCGTACAACAGATAGCAATGCTGCAGCCTCAGAGTTGCGGCGTTCTGATCACGAATAACGAACAATGTCGGTACCTAGACCTTTCCATGAGATGTTCAAACTCGAGGGAAACTGCAGCCACTCCACCGGTGATCGCAACACGTTTTGTCTCTAGCGTGCGACTGGCTTCTTTGGTGTACCAAAATGAAAAGCAGTTGGTACTGACTGTTCCACGAGGCAATGACGTCTAACACATTACTTCAAATGCACTGCTGTGGAGAATTTCACAACGTTGAGGAGAGAACTCGGACGGAATCGTGGATTTTGCTGCCATTTCATCTGATTTGTGGATGAGGGAAGCCTTCAAGTCGAATTGAATTGCGAGTCTAACAAAAAGAAACCGACTCTGCTGTGTCTAGGTGGTCTTTGCTTTCTCGTTCACAGCCATCTCGTCCGCGATCTTCCGCACCGTGACGCCCTGCCACCCCAGTGCGTCAGAGGCACTTCCTGCATGTTGATGTATACGCAATCGGCTAGGACACCGAAGATCTGCGCGACGGTCTCGCTCGTGACCTTGACAGTATGGTGAACACTCTCGACGAGTACCTCGATGTCACGGATCTCGACGAACACACTCGGCTGGTAGAAACGACACACACGCGAGAACATTTGTTAGATTGGTAAGTACTTCTCGTCAATTGTTAGTACGAATCGGTTTGGCTCATTCGCCTCGTCCGAGTCGCCAAGGATCAGCGCCTGGCCTAGCGAAAGTTGCGCCATGACCACTTCTTCGTGAATCTTGAGGGCTGGCGCGAGGGCTTTCAGGACGTGCGGGTCGCGCTGCGGACGTCAACACTGGCTGCTGGGATACTGCTGAGCATGTGGATATACAGCATCGTTCGCTTGGGGGGTTGCTTGAGCTGGCGCTGGTGAGCTGGGAGCTGAAATGAATCTCCACTCGAGTGCAGACGTCGCCAAGTTCACTTCCCTTGAGGGAGAGCTGCTGCAGCGTGCGAGTTATTTGATGACGACAAGTAGATGCCACCGCACGTCACTGGAGACGAGTGGCATCACGCTGGGATTAAATTCTCATTTCAAAGCAAAAACAGTAATCTCGATTGTGGCCACGGAAGTGAGCTCATGGAAGCAAGCGCACACCGAGCTGTAACAGCAACATCAACCTTTGAATGTTATGAAACGAAGCCAGCACCACCAACTCGGCGATGCACCAGCTACTCGTTGAGAGCGGCGGCACCGACAGCATAACAACGAGCGCCTTTGTCGCCAGCACCGATGTCCCATGCTCGTGCAGAGACAGAGACCACTGCGATACCGGCGCCCGTTAGCTTCACTCCCAACATAATCCCCGAGATCGTCACAGCTGCCGACAATAGCACCGCTCATACCGGCTCCTGCTCCCCTTCAAATACAACACATACTGCTTCGAATGACGCTTGTCATGGCAGCCGTAATCGCTGTTATCATTCGACTCTGTGCAAACGCGGACGTACTCAAAGGTACTTTGCGCCATACTGCAACTCGGTGTGCGGGTCCGCGTTGAAGTTTATCCGCCTGCGTCACTGGTTCACATCCTGGAGCTAGTCGCTCTGGAACTGGTAGTAGAGCTCCAGCAGGTGCTTCCAACAGGCACTTTGTCCTGGTAACTTGTCAGGCTCATAATCTGAAGGTGTAGGTTCGGTGGCTCGCCGGGCCACGCAAACACGCCTTGGACTTTTTGGCGCCACTGAAATCGATTGGCACGTTCAGGCAATAATTCGAACTCGACTAATCAAGGTGTACGATTAAGCAATATCCAGCCAATTGTCGTACTAAACTTAATGTACAGTATCTGAACTTGAGCTCTCCCCAATTCACTTTCTCCATGTGGATACAAACTCCGCGGCATGGAGCATCAGCTCTTCAAAGAGCTATTGGACACAGTCCAGTAAATCTTGATACCTACACAAGAGGCGGCCCTCTGGTGCTTTTCAGTCACAACAAAGCTGAACTCTTGCTCGTGTCGAAGCAAGCTCACATGTCCGTCGACAAAAATCTGGTGACCGTCGACAAAAATCTGGTGACCGTCGACGTCGATGCTACAGTACTACCATTTAACATACGAACAGGATCAAGAACCTACAGTAGGTTTCATTAGCAGTAGTTTCGAGGCGCGAATCGAAAATTCGGCAAGGCCGTTTTTGTTGTCAGTTTATTTGAGTAGGTATTAGGTTCGCTAGCCGAACACGATACACCGGGTGCAGGCAGGATATGTCTGCAGCCAGTCGGCGCTCGCAACCAGTAGCTGTTACAGTACAGCACACAGCAGTCGAGAATTACGCACCGAGTGGGAACATGGGGCGGCCGCTCATCGTCTTGTTCTGAGGCGTCTCGACCTGCACCACGTCCCAGTGTTCCACGAGCTTGCCGTCCTTGATGCGGAAGATGTCGATCGTGATATTCGGCAGGGCGCCTGGACGACCGCTCTGGCGTCCGTGCAACCAGACGAGGTCGTCACCGGCCACGCTCGAGCCGAGCTCGTACTTGTAGGTGCTTGGGAGGCTGTGGATGTACCCCTTGAGGCCTTCACGGCCGTCTGGCGTAAACGGGTTGTTCTCTTTGTACCCCTCGGCAATGTAGTCGTCCATACGAGCCGTGTCTTTCTGGTTGAAGATCAAGTCCACCGCCTCGGCCACGAGCTTCTTGTTCGCTTGAAGCGTGGTCTTGGCCACGCACAAGGTTGGGGCATCGGACCCGCACGCGTTCGTGCCGTTCGCGCGTGACATCATCGTCGGAGTGATCGGGAACATGGGGCGACCGTTGGCTGTTTCTGCCGCTGGCACCAGGGCCTGCAAGATGTCCCAGTGCTCGAGGAGCACGCCGTTCTCGATACGGTAGATGTCGACGGCGAGCAGGTTGTAGCTTTCCGAGTAGCTGTGGTCCCACACGAAGTTGCCTTCGGCGACCACTGTGCCAAACTTCAACTTGAGGGGGAGAGGAAACTTCTTCATGGCTTCGCGTAGCCCGTCAGTGCCGTCCGCCGTAGTCGGGTTGTGCTGCGCGAACGTCGGGCTGAGGTATTGGCCGATCGCGGCTTGGCTCTTCTTGTTCCAGATCGCGTCGAGTGCCTTCACGTAAAGCTCTTTGTTTGCCTCGAGAAGCGGGTCACATGGCTCGTACTGAGCCGACACGGGCCCGAGAGCAGCAGCAGCAGCAGCGGCGAACGCGAGAGCAAAGACCTTCATGGTTGGAGTGGGAAGGAGAGAGAGAGTGTGTATGTTGGGGGGAGGCTGTCTCGGATGAAGGAGAATTGTCGAATGAAACTGAGGGAGCAGCTCGATTTGCTCAGGCTCCACACGCAAATGACAAGTGCCTGTTGTAGTATAGCAGCAGCAGGTGCAGGTTTGTGTGTACCGAAGTCCACTCACTGGTCATCAACATCTTCTCGTTAACCCTGATTATGGGCCAAGTCGTACTGCAAATCTTTGAGTCAGGCTGCGGTGTCACATTGCACTACTGTACCCGTGCGATATCGAGGTTGTACCTGTCTCAGTAGATTTTGTTGAGCACTGTCACTCCGCGATGGAGATTGGGTTCGAAGCCCAGAGCAACAGAGTGAACAAACGAGCCGAGTTTGAAGGTGAACACGCTGCGGAGCCCAGCAAGCTCACCACCGATCTCAAGGCTGGGCTTCTGCGGTGGAAGAGAGAATCAATCCTGCCTCTCTCGGATAGTGTTAGACGAAGTAAACCACAATTTGCCTTTCGATAACACCAGCAATTCATTCAACAGAGGGAGGCAGTTGGCGCCAACAAGTTTGCGAACCATATTTAATACTGTACTAACGACGCTGATTTGTGCTTTTCCTTATTGCTGAAGTTGCAGTGTCTGATTCTCAGGGTCGGACTCACGTATCTAGAAAAGATGCGCAATAGGCAGTGCCTCCAATTCTCTGAAGATGCGCCTCAACGAAAGGACAAATAACTCCATGATGTCCATCATTAAATCTGACTACCATGGTCACAATCACCGTTAATCCACCATTATGATGACGAACCACCACATCGCCAGCGCATCATTATAATAAATAGGATTAGACTATCATTGCGTTTCGATGATCATGCGTTGCTGACTCAATCTGCTCATATTCAGTGTGCATTCAGATTATTCGTTGAAGTGAAGGACGAAAGCACACACATACACACAAACTCTCGAGAAACACACGCAACGAGCGGACCGTGAACATCCAAAGGACAAAGCACAGTCCGCAGCAAGTCTATATCCTTCGTCCCACGACTTGCACATGACTTTCCCGATCCAATGGCACCAAGTACTCTTTGGCCTCGACCTGCCACTCAAGACACGATGGAAACAACACAGCAACAGCG
>JALBZZ010000254.1:0-41755 GCA_038051095.1 Globisporangium irregulare
TGTATATCGATTTGCGCCAATTTTGATGTAACTTATTGGGAGTGGCATCTGTAATTCAATTATTTTTTGCTGTCCTTAACTTTTGACGTGCACTGTATTTTGCTGACATTGCAATAACAATTTGAGGTGTTGCTAGGTGCGATGTGTGGTTTTTGAATTCGTTTCTGACGATCATGTGGTTTACCTCAAATGAATGGGTGGGTCCGAGAGGTGGTTTTTGAATTCGTTCCTGAAAACCATGCGGTGACCTCAAATGAATGATTGATTCGATTTTTATCCAATGAATGCACATTCCTCGAGTTGCCTAATTTTCACTTTGTCGACACTTTCCAGAATGCGACTCAACTGTCCACATTTTTTTCGAGCTATATATTGCCCGGGCCGTATTTTGCTGCGAATGTGGTTGCACGTCGTGTTTCATGACTAGCCAGTTTCGCGGCAGTTTCTTCTCTTCTCATTCTCGCCTGTCATCCAATTGTAATAATACGAGTGATTGGGCAGGCAGACAGACACAGCTTCGAAATCGAATTGAACCCGACGCAACACGTCCAGCATAACATAACAGGCGAGCGAGTGATTGACCAGCCAGAAAAAGAGGAGCGAACGGCGGCGGTGGCTCATGTGCGTCTGCGTGTCTTCATGTGTATATGAACACGATGACTTGTGGCTGTGATACGAAGCGATTATGCCGCAGCTGGATTTTCTTGTCCTTCTCTCTCTGTGTGACCACCCCAATGGATGGGTGCGCTCTCACACAGCCAGCAGCTGAGCGTGTCCCATGATCACACAAAATTCGGAGGCAAGGTGTCTGATTTATGGGGCTCTTTCGTTCTCTCTCTCTCTCGTGGTCATTTAGATAGACGACGCGCAGAAGACACGCTAGAAGCAGCAGAATGGCGCGACGACTGGTTGGCGCGGTGATCGCAGTGGCAGGTGAGCAGGCGAGCAAGTGGATGCATGCATAGGCGTGACGTGACGCTTTTTGTTGATGTGACGACGCCATGGAACGAACGAGCGGTCATTGCTAACTCACTACTCGCTTTCTATTTCTTTCGCTGTATGTGCATGTCTGTTGTTGCTTATTGACGATAGCGTTGAATGCGCTCGTGGCCACGACGGTGAACGCTGCGGACGACATTTGCAGCGTGGAGATCTCGGAATGCTACATTGACGGCGGCAAGAAGACGTGCGATCGAGAGAACGCGGTGTGTCCGCCGTGTTTGGCCGAGATGTCTTCGGGCTTCCTCGACCTTTTCACCAGCACCAAGTACGCGTGCTACCAGCTGAATGACGACTCCGAGTGCCCCAAGAAATCGCAGTCGTGCCCAGCGACCACGCCGTCTCCTTCACCGACCCCAACACCAAAGAAAACACCGAAGAAGACGCCATCAAAGACGAGTAGCAGCTCTGGAAGCTCCGACAGCAGCAGCAGCAGCTCGGGAAGCTCTACCCCAAAGCCGAGCAAGACCAAGAAGACGTCGTCCTCCTCCTCATCGTCAGGCTCGTCTTCGAGCTCATCGTCCATCACCAAGACGCCAAAGCCGACTCCATCGCCAACACCAAAGCCGACACCATCGCCAACACCAAAGCCGACCCCTTCTCCAACTCCGACGACTGCATCCCCACAGGTTTCCCAGGCCTCGTCCCCTACGAACGCAAATGCGGCAGATGACGATTCTTCAGGGTCCTCCATTGGTCTCATCCTCGCGATCGCGGGTGGCGGTGTCGTGGTCGTCGCGGTACTCGGCTTCTTCGTTTGGAAGCGCCGCCAGGACGACGATGACGACTCAGATGACGATGAGCCACGGTACCCTCCGAAGTCGAACTACAACCACGCCGCGACCTCGACAGCCTACGCTGCCGGCGCTGCGCCGACGGCGTTCAGCAAACCTGTCGCGGCGCCGTACAACACCAACGTCCAGGCCGTGCCTGGACAAATGGTGACGTCACCAGGACACAACAACCAGACGTACGCGATTCCTGTCGCCGGCCCCATCGTAGACTACGACAGCCCGTCGAACGTCGACCGCAACCAGCGCAGCTTTTACGTCGACGCGCCATCTCAAGGCGGCTACCGTCTGAGCGACCCGGAGAGCCACTCGAGCAGCGAAGGCGGTCGCGACGTATGGGGGAACACCGTGGGTAGCTACCGTGAGAAGCGCACTCACAGCAACGTGTCCGTTGAATTTTAAGTAATGAATCCCTTCGCTCGCCCCTTTCTTCTTACCAGGGCGATTTTGGAGAAGAGCTCTGAAGAGAGAGAGAGAGAGAGAGAGAGAGAGAGTGAGAAGGACTCGTCTCACGAGAGAACCCAAAAGTTTTATGTGTTTGTTTTTGTGAATAAGTTTGCTCCTATTTCTTTTTTCCACTGTAGAAAACCATTTTCCACTGGCAAAGTTTTCCTTGTGTCGTCACACTATGATGGCTTTGTTGTTTCGTTGACTGACTCACTCCTCCAGCGCGTACAGTGTGAACGCCAGTTGCGAGCCAAAGCCCGCGGCGAAGCGCAGCGCGTACTTGTGCTTGTGCGCGCCGCCCTGAGCGAGGCGAAGCGACTGCGCGCCGAGGTGCTCATCGTGGGTCTCAAAGTTCACCACGGGCGACACGCGACCCTGGCGCAGGCCCTCGACCGCGACCACGTCCTCGAACGAGACCCCCATCGGGTGGCCCGTGAACCCTTTTGTATTGCAAATCACCAGCTTGGACAGCAGCTCATCGCCAAACGCATTGCGCAGCGCCACGATCTCCGTATACGCGCAGGATGCCTTGGGCGACGCGTTCGTGAACGTCTCGTGGCTGTAGTAGACGCCGTGCTGCGCGATCTCGGCGCGGGTAATGCCGAAATCCTTCTCGACGCTGAGCAAAAGCCGCACGAGCTCCTCCGAGACATGCTTTGGGTCCAGCGACGCACCGTGGTACGCTGAATTGCTGAAGTGCGACTTGAGCAGACGCACGTTTGGTCCCAGCCTACGAGAAGAAGAAATGCCAGCGAACGCCGACGCGGACTCCAGCACGAGTCCGACAGCGCCGCCGCCGAGCACCATGCCGTTACGGCTCTTATCAAACGGACGAGCGGCTTCTCCCACAGTCGGCGCAGTTGAGGCAGCACCGAGCGCGCGGAACCCGCCGGCGATCCACGGGATCAGCGTCTCGTTGCTTGCTGCGTCGCTCGCGATGACGACCACGCGCTCGCATTTTCCCAGAGTGAGCCAGTCCTGCGCCATACCGATCGCCTGGGTCGTGCCGGCGCACGCAGCATTGATCTGCGTGTTTGGTCCTCTGGCGCCGATGATCTGCGCGAGCTGCGCATTCGCCAGCACAAGCAGGCGAAAGAGGATCTTGCGATCGAGCTCAACTTTGCTCTCTTCTTCTTGGCCCTGGTGAAATCGGTTCGCCTCGGCGACGGCAGCATTCATCGTCGGGAATGATGTCGCGTATATGATCCCGACCGACGCCTGCATCTGCTTCGCGAGACACCACTTGCCCGCGACGCCGTCGACGAGTTTCGCGCTCTTTAATGCGTCGAGACCCGCGGCGACCGCGAGCTGCGTGGTCTCATCCATCGAGCCCACGAGCGCAGCTGATATGCCGTACTGCGTCTCTAGATTGACTTTCTTGACCACCGCTGCCACTTGGACGCACTCGTCTCGCTTTGTGACAGGGTGTCGCACGCTTTCGCCATTTGTGCGCTTGACTTCGACAATGTTGCGCGACAGGATGGCGTCTTTCGTGGTGTCACTGAGCTGTTCAATGCAGTTATCGCCTCGAAGTAGCAGATCGAGTGAGCTCTGGCCATCGCAAGGCACGCTTTGCCCTGGAACTCCAGCACTCACGCCCGTCACGTAGACTGCACCTGCGCGGTCCCACGCACCATCGCTAGTCTTCTTAGTAGGAACAACAGCAGCGGCAGCAGTGACATTTGAGCTCGCTGCAGTCGGACCCACAGTTCTTCTCGCATACATTCGATGGAACTTGGCGTCGATGCTTTCAAGGTAGAACGTGCCAGGCGCGATCGACGCGATTGGCTGAACGGGTGTCGCGCTGTGGTGACCGTAGACGCGCTCGCGGATGTCCATGTACACCGAATACTCCTCTGCGCTGATTTTCTCTCTTGCCGCGAGGCGCTCTTCGATGCTGAGCTTCGACGCCATGAGCTCGAGCGAGAACCTGGTGTTCGACGACGCACGTCCACACACCGTGTATATGGACGCAATGCTTCCCGAGCCGTACGAGAATAGGAGAATCCTGGAACCCTCCAGGTCAGTAGACCTTGCGTTCACCAGCGTCGCGAGGTTCACGTACACCGAGCCAGTGTAGCAGTTGCCAATGCGCTTGGCAGTGGTGCAGCCGGGCTTTACCTTTTGGTCGTAGCTCTCGCTTGCGAGCGCTCTCGTGGTCAGGTCCAGTTCTCTGTCGACCAGCGTCTTGTCCAGCGGCACCGACATCCATTTCGCCAGCGTCGGGCACTTGGAGTTGGCTCCCTGGCGGTACGAGTCGAGGAACACCAGCTACAATCAAGCAAAATGCAACACACAAATCAGACAAGGTTAAGTATAGTCGCGCCAACGTCAAACACGCATACCCTGAGCGTAAATGCAAAGTACGTACTCTGGCAAACGATTTCTGCACCATCTTGTTGTATGGAGAGTGGAACACAGCGTAGTCGACAGCGGACATGTCGAACGCTGCGCCGTCATTGCGAGGAGCCATTTTCTCGTTCTTGTCGCAGAAGCGCAGATAGCAATCATCCAGCGACTGGATGTAGCACGTCTGCGAGAGCATGCCGTCCACGGTCGGGTATTCACTCGTCGGGTCCGGCTTGTAGAAGTCCCACGCGTGGCACGCACTGGTGACGCGCGTCTTGCTGTCAATGGCAAGCGGCGCGTCCGGACCGATCAGCATGGCGATGCCGCCGCACCCACCCGTCGGTCGTGCCGATCCGTTCGCGTACACTGCAATATCCGCTGCAACGACAATCGCGTAGCGTCCGTCCCAGGCCGAGCTTTCCACCCACGCGATCGCATTCAGCACGGCCGCAGTGGCGCCGTAGCATGCGTTGATCGTCGACGCGCCTTCTATGTTCGTGTTGCCGCTCTCTTCGAACAGCTGCATGAGCACGGTCTTCGTGGACTTGCTCTTGTCGACGAGCGTCTCCGTGCCGACTTCAAGGCGTCCGATCTCGTTCGGGTCGATCTTGTACTTCTCGAGCAGCCCCGCAACGCAAGTCAGCGCGATCGAGTTCACGTCCTCGCGGTCACCGGTGAACGCCATGGCGTCCTGGCCGAGCCCGATCGTGTACTTACCGGCCGGCACGTTGTTGTAGCGCTCGAAGTCGCTTTGGTCGACGTAGTAGCGCGGGAAGTAGACGTCCATGGCCAAGATGCCGACATTGCGGGGGCGGGGCGAGTTGTCCGCGAAAGGATCCATGGGGTTGTCTCTGTGTATGAGCTTGGAGAGGAGGCACGTGAATAGAAGGTAGCGAGCAGCTCAATGGACGAGCTGCACAGTATTGAGGCTCGTAGCTGCAGTAGAGACCGACAAAGAAATGGCTGCTCGGCGCACTTCGTCCTGTGCTCGCGTGCGCAATAGCAATCAATCCCTGTCAGCTGTTCTCCGCCTCAGGCTCGCGTTTGCGTTTGTTGGTGTCTCTGTCTGCTTCGTATGGGTTCTTAACGTAGAGCTGAAAGTTGTTCTTAACGTACATGCAGCAACAGTTCATACAGTGTGCGCCAAAATCTTAAGGACGTCTCTTTTTTCACGAAAATGTAGATTTCCCCTGTACATTACCTTTCAGCAAAGCTAAAAGCCGGAGAAATATTGATTTGTGCGAGTTTGGGCTAAATGGACAAAAGCTGGTAGGATCGATGGATGAATTTATCAGAAGACGATGTAAACGTAAACGAAAGCGAATTTACACCTTCTTAGCTCACATACATTCATCATAAACCTTTCTAAAATGGTAGCATACAGAATTTTGTATACATACACTTTCGCAGCGCATAAAAATAGTCGTACGCACTAAAGGATCTGAGTAACCATCCACCTCGCGCTCCCATGCCGCTTCAGTTCCGAGCGACGGACGTCACAACACAACAGAAAGCAACGAGAGCAGCAGGATGGCGGCGGCGCGAGCGAAGATCACGAGCGAAGAGACTCGCTGCGCACACGCTGCAGTGATCGTACGTGCGCCTTCTGCTACTTATTTGGTACTGGCAACTGTGGCCTGCGTACTGACATCTCTTTCTCTCTGTAGGGCGACGAAGCGCTGCGCGGCAAGCTGCTCGGCTCGGGACCGATCCTGCACAAGATCGACCAGCTCGTTGCGGAAGTGTGCAACGTGTGCGTGGACTCTATCTTATGCTGCAAGGCACCGAGTATCTTCCGTGCTCTTACGAGTAGCTGACGACTGACTCTGTTGTTTATTTGCTTGGTTGCTTGCACATACATACACAGGATCGCTCAGAAGCCTGTGGTGACCGTTGCTTTCGACGCGTTCAGACTGCTTCGCCCGGTGTACCACGGCGACTTTATCCGCCTGGAGAGCCGCGCGATCAGCGTCAACAACTCATCGATGGTGTGCCAGGTACGGTAGTGTTGTTGGTGTGGTGCATCCTTTCCTTTTTCGCAACAGCCACGAATGAATCACACACACACACACTGAGCGGTGACATACTGCGACTTCCCCCATTTCTAGGTCAGCGTGTACCGTCACGACTTCCCAACTGGCGAGTTTCAGCTCACGCACAATGTTGTTGCGACTTTCGTGGCACTGAATGAGGACGGCAAAGCGCATAAAGGACTCCCGACCCTCTACGACCCTCAACGCCCCGTCGAGTGCGAGCAGCTCCAGGAACTCGCCAAGAAGCGGAAAGAGCTCAGCGTCCACTGGAATAAGGCGCAAGAAGACGTGACCAAGATCGAGCACGTCATCCACAGCATGATCCCAAAGCACAAGTATGAAGCAGGACGCAAGGCGATCGACATCCAGACTACGGTCATCGAGACGAGACACACGTTTCTGCTGAAGCACGCCAACCTGCACCGCAATGTGTTTGGCGGCGTGCTTCTCGAGTGGATGGTGCATTTTGATTACAATCGATTTATCGATTGTTACGTTTTGCGCTTGATAGACTAGCATACTGATCTATTTTATGGATACGATGCTTTTGTTCCTTCTTCTAGGACCGGTCGGCGCTCTACTGCGCGCGCAATTTCACTAAGAACTACAACATGGTGACTATCGGCATGGACCGCGTGCACTTCAAGCTGCCAATTTTCCTACAACACCTCATCAGCATTCGCGCGCGTATCTGTCGTGTTCGGTGGGTGAATTCCTCTATGTCTGTGACTTTTTGGTGGAAATGTATTACAAGGCATTCCTAGGCTAATATGTTTGTTTCGTAGGAAATACTCGGTCGAGGTTGAGATCGCAGTGTACCGCGGTACTGAGAAAAGCCACGTTCTCGAGCTCTCTCACACCGGGTAATGTGCTTTGCGTAATTGGTTCAATCGCCCATTACCCTCTTGATCTAATATCCTGTCTTGTCGTGCTTTGCCTGACATGCATACAGCTACTTTGACGTGCTCAACATCGAAGACGACAACCGCATGCGCGAAATCCATCTGGACGTGACCGCGGACGAGAACGACCAGGACGGCATGCAGGCGCTGCTCAAGGCGTATCGCCGCCAACAGTTCGAGAAAGAGGACGCGGAGCTGCTCGCGATGCCCCCGATCCCCCTCTCGGCGCCGAAAACGTTCATTCCGTCGCTCACAGCGCGCATTTAGAAGCTGAACGCGAGGACGTGCTGAGTTTCATTTTTTTGCGAAGAAGAGATTCCATTCTTCATTATTCCGCGTTGACAGTCATTGCCAGTGACTGGTGACAAGCAGTGCCCTCAGAACAAGATTCTTGTTACAAGAAGCGAAATGGATACAGAAGAAGCTTTACGAAATTTTAACCAATCGACTTTCTCCATTGTTATTATTTCAGCCAATCATACTGTGTTTATAAATGTAGCCAATTCGATTGGCAACGCTTAAAGGTGTGTGGCACAATCCTGATCTGTGGCGGTGCACTGTCCGAATCCAAGCAGCGGAAGTCTCGGTGCACACATTGTGCAGGTCTCACCTTCTTCTCCGACCCTTTCATACACGTGCATATACGCGTTGTGCTGGTGCTGAGCTCTCGAGAGTGGGGTCCCTCAGCAGCGCTACGTGGTCTGAAGATACTCATCATAGACCTTGTGTGGCTTTTCTTCGACTGCTCGTGAGCATGTGTGTTGCGCTTCAACCGCTCGACTAATTCAGTCTGCGGTGCTTGCTGTGTGTGCAGCTTCCTCGCACAAAATTGGCTGATACGAGGGTGACGCTGGGTGCGGTGCTATCAGTGGCCACCACGCTTGTGCTGCGGGACCGAGGGGCGCATCTTGGGATTGACGCCACGATGCATAAATCGAGACCCAAAAGCGTCCGCAGCAGTCACAATTCGTTTCGCCTGAGAGGTTTTTTGACCTGGCGCCGGTTTCAATACCAAGTTTTCAAGGATCTTTTGAGGCAGGCGATCGATCAGCTGCTTCAGCTTGGCGACTTCTCCTTGAAAAGTGCGCCGACTCACGGGTAGCGATGCGTCCGCGCTCATGGCAACCACAGACGCAAGTGACTCGACGCACATGCCTGAGCCATAAGTCCATAAGGCGTTGTCTGTCGTGCATGTAGTTTTCGAGGGAAAGCCGCACATGTTGTTGGTTGGTGTCGCCAGCAACGCTGTTGTCGTTTTGTCGGATTAATACTGTAGGATAATTTTTCGCCGCTGAGCCTCTCTCTGACCAGGATGGATGGATGGCGCCACTACATCCATATTCTCCGCATTCATGCTCGCACTGGACACTTGATGTGCATTTTGGGGCTCGGAGTGATCGAGACGTGCCATATATCAGCGCCACCCACCCGCGTCTTCCCGAAAGTGTACCCATTGGAGGAAATGTCTCTAAGAAGAAAGAATTGAGCATGGTGCGCTTCTGTCGAAATGTCCCACACCACGCAGCTCTGTATAACCAAGCAACAACTCACCACAGTGCTCTTATCTTTACAAGAATCGCCTTTTGATATCCAACCAGTGTATCAAATCAATCAATCAGCTACCAATCAATCAATCAACACCAAAGTGCCTTTGAAATCTTGGTGAAAACTCTGGCACATTATTACTCGACTACTGTATCAATCAGGAGGACGACGAGAAAAGATGTGATCGTCGGAGGATGTGTTGAATCACAACATTCAGTCTTCTCCATCAAAAGCTGAAGATCTCATCCACTCAAATCCATCGGTCGCGTTCTTGAACAACAGCAACGCGTCACAACAGCGTGCGCGTCGTGTCGGGTGTGAGTTAGTTTGTGTGGCTATCTCACAGGTTTTTTTGGGAGCTTCGAACTCTGAACTCAAAAGCCAAAAGCTTCGCAATCCTACACACTCACGCACACGCAGATGACGAATATTATAATCATCACAGCCAGGGCTCACTTGACAGCTCAATCCGCGTGAGAACGCGAGGCGAAAGTTCTTCCGCTTTTCAGGACCAAAACAAACTAAAGACTCAAGAGCCGCAAACGTGTTGCTGTGAGGATTTCGGCTCAAATCAGTCAGCAAATGTGATTTTCCACTGCAGAAGCCTGAAATCATAGCGATTTGGATGGATGGAAAGGCAGGTGGCGCGAGGCACGAAACCATTTCTTTCTTTACGGGTTGGGTGGCAAAATGGCTGTTCTTGGCAATTGACAATTGGCGAGTCGAAATTGCGAAATCGGCGGTTTCAAAACGGACGGGTGCACCCATCCCTCGCCTTGATTTGTGCACATAAAACAGAACACGCACCCATTTCGATACTCTAATTCAGTACATTGAGCTGACTCTTTGCTGAATACCCTCCCAGATTACTGAATTAGAATATGATTGCAAAAATGTACCCACAACAGCTGGAACACCACTCACAACACGTCACGGCAAACGCGCGCACTCGCACTGGACAGCAAGCAGCAAAGCAAGAAACATGAGCTGATAGATTCAAGTATGGGCTCATGAGGATGATGGATGGATATTTGTAATGACGCAGCAGCATCCAATAGAGAGAGCAGAGCAGAGCGATGGGAAGGACACTTTGATGGCTCTTTGGGTCCCTATTCTCACCCTCGCATCTGTTTTTCGGAATCAGAGTGATGGTGGTAGTTTTACCGCTTCAGATTCCTATTGTGAGCGCGTGAGCCTGTTTCATATTGCGAGTGTGGGTGTGCCTCTTGGGGCTGACTGTTGAGTCTGAAGAACGCAACAGCCAAGCTCTCTCTTCATTTGATTCGGTGCACTTTTTTTTCCAGAATTACGCCCTTCTTCCTTTCCCTCTTCACCCTCTTTCCGGTCGACCACCAGTGAACCCACAACCACCACACACACCATCTCAGGCTGCCGTGAATAGAGACAGAGGGCCCTTTCTGCCCTGCCTCTTCAGACTGGCTGTTGTTCCAGGTCTGTGTGACTCTGCTACAACCCGCAGGTGAGTAGTGAGCTCATTATCCAATCCGCCAGGTCCCACCCACCCCCTCCAACCTCTCCTTTCCTGAAGAGGCACTTTACTAATACATGACGTCGCAGAGCCGCCTCACGTACGCCGTCACGCGGTTCCTCAAGTCCTTCCAGAAGCAGCACAAGGGGGACAGGGCGACGACATGTCCGTTGCTCGCGGCCGAGAGCCTCGCGCTGAGCACGACGGCGCTGCCGCGAGAGTTCTTCCGCCACGTCAAGAGTCTGCGCGAGAAGCAGCACAAGCTCGAGGAGCGCTATTTGACGGCCTCCAGCCGCTCGTCCGTCTTCTCGTCCACGAGCCCCGCGTCGTCCGAACGCGACAGCACCAACCAGAAGAAGTCCAGAAAGCGTGGCCTCAAGGAGAGCAGCAGCTCACCGACCTCCACCACAGCAAGTGATTGCTACGCGCGACTCGCCGAGATACTTGCGGTTGAGAGTGCCGATGCTGACTCTTCTTCGATGCGCTCCGTGGCAGTGCACGTTGCAGTGGAGACGCTGCTGGAGCTCTGGGACTTCCTGCTCCAGCTGCTCCAGTCGGACGACGACTCGGAGAACTCCAGTGTCAAACAGTCAATCCTCGCACTCGTGCAGGCGATTGTACAGCGCCACGAGTTCGACGTCGTGATCAACTCCCTCGCCACTGGCGCGTGCGGTGCGCACCGCTCCTCCTCCAGTGACGGCATCGCGAGAAAGCGCCGTGTGAGCAGCGTACGACTCGAGCGTGCAGGCTCATTCCGAGTCGTCCCAGCGACGTCCGCGATGGCACCAGCGCCAGTGAAGAAGTCTCGACGCAGTTTCCTCAAGAAGAGCAAGCGCAGCAGTTCCTCTGCTTCGTCATCACCTTGTCTTCTCGCACGCAAGTACCTGGAGCTACATCAAGCCACGCTCCAGTTCACAGAAGACTCGCTGATGACCGCAGCAACTAGCAAGAACACTTCAGCATCATCGGGCTTTGCGACGAAGCAAATGCACGACTTGCTGGCGGCACTTGTCGCTGTGAGTTTCATCCGCATCCCGTTCTTGAGAGAGAAGATCCTCGAGAAGCTCCAGCGTGTGATGGCGACGAGCAAGACCAAGGCCAGCGGCTTGGCGTACCTTGAGGAACTGCACAACATCCGCCAGAGCCCGCTCGCGCTCTTCAAGTGGCACCACAGCATCCTTTCAAAGTGCAGCACTGTCATGGCGCCGTACAATCGCGACGAGTTCTGGTACCCGAATGTCCACTTCGTCGAGACGGTGTTGGAGGATAACAACGCGCGCATGCTCTTGTGCGGGAACCTCATCCAGCACTTCACAACTGCAAGCGCTTGGGGACGTGTCGAGTGGAAGCGCATCCCTGGGTTCGCCATGCTCGTGGATCTGATGTTGCTGTCTACCGAGACGCTGGTGCAGAGCCAGATGCAAGCGCTGGAGACACGAGCTCCGACTGAGGACGACCACATGGAGGCAGCCAGCGCCAAGAGCGACGGCAGCCGCATCTCTCTGCGCGAGTTCTTCTCCGCTGAGCCCAAGGATCGTCAGTCGTCGTCGCCGAGTGCATTCTTCTTTCGCCAGTCGCTCAAAGTCCTGGGAGAGAACCAGTTTCTGGTCCATCCGATGCTGATGGTGATCTTCAAGAGCACCAACTACATGCTGCCGCACCACGTGGAGGTCTGCCTCCAGTACCTCGAGCGACTCATCACAGCGCTCCCGCGATACTTCCGAGACGAGCCATTGGCGCTCACCAGTGGCGCCTCCAGTACCACTATCGACATTTCGCTCATGCACCACGTGTTCACGTGCCTCCTGGAGTCGGAGCACTTTGAGATTCTCAAGAGCACGGAGCTCTTCCTGCTCAAGCACTTTGACGCGTTCTCACACACGCTGCGCAGTTCGCTGACTGGCGTATTTGCCGCGCAGTTCCGCCACCTCTTCCTGCACTGGCACCGTGACGTGCGCTACTGCTTCTTCCACGTATTGCTCTACCTCACGTACTCGGGCAACCGCATCGTGCTCTGCGCGCGCTCGGACGAGTCAATCCTCGGCGCCGAGGCTGCACAGCTGTTCGAGATCCCGGGGCTCGTGCGCACAAGCGTGATGGTAGCATGGGAAGTGTTCGACATGCCTCTGCACGCGATGCTGATGCGCTACAACCGCGTGAGCAAGCAGCTCAAAGCTAGCAATAACAACAGAGGCAGCACTGTCCAACTCAAGACGACACCTACAACGACGTGGGTGGACACTGTGTCGTTTTCGGTGCTCGCGCGCTCGATCCCCGAGTACAAGCGCCAGGTGCAAACGTACTTCCAGTGCGCCAAACAGTTCTCGCTACACGAACCCGTGCCAGTGCCAGTCTTCTACGTGAAAGGCGCGGGGCCGCACAGCTGAGACCTGTTTGAA
The DNA here is from genome assembly GCA_038051095.1 of Globisporangium irregulare. Lineage (NCBI taxonomy): Eukaryota > Oomycota > Peronosporomycetes > Pythiales > Pythiaceae > Globisporangium > Globisporangium irregulare. The sequence continues at coordinate 12,955 of JALBZZ010000254.1, forward strand.
GTTGACACCAAGTTGTCCACGCGACATAAAGAAACTTCTAAGAAGTAGTTCATTTAATCGAATGTAATACTAGTAGACCCTAATTTAATTTATCTCGCATAACCTGCACAAACGATGTCTCCATGGTGCCTTCGAACACGCGCAGTGCATAGCATGAGCTCAATCAGTTCAATAGTGGCTCGCAAACCTGCGACTGCGGCGCCTAATCCAGAAGCGCCTTTGCCCTCACCTCAAAGGCAAGGAGGTCCGCGTGATCCGTTGCGTGCATATGGAGGAGAAGGCCGACTGGACGCCCACGAGAAGGCTCGAGGCGGGTAAAGTGTTCTCGTGTAAGCACGACAAGCTGTTGACGTTTGCCGACTACGTGGCCGGCGAGATGCGACACGTTCTCCGACGCCGAGCGCATCCAGCTTGACCAGGATTTCCGGGACTCTTGCCAGATCTACTGCATACATGAACTCGCTCGAGCCTTCGGCAATTTCACTATTGGGTCATTTCTATTTGAGCATTTTCCACGGAATGACCCGGTGGGCTTAGTGGGTCATTTCCTCCATATTCTGTGGTGTTGTTCTGAAGTATCCGAATACAATCTGATCAATAATATCATCACGGACTCACTTGGAAACGTTCAAGCTCATTGCAAAAGGCATAATGATGATAAGGAGCTGGCGACTGCAACACGCGCGACTCGCTGCGCCAATCGCTGATGCTCACTGCCTGCGTCGTGCCTCCACTGCGTCAGCGCCTCGGGTGCTCTGCTCCGCCGCGGATCTGCTGGAAATGCGCGGCCGGGCGCTCAAGTTCCCGCTGCGAGTGACTCCTCTGCACTCGCCGCCGCCATCGACACCTCAGCCGTCATCACAGACTCAGTTGTCATCACAGACTCAGCCGTCACCAGCAAAAGCGAGAGCTCGCCGGTCGCAGGCGTTGGCGACAGGCTTCGTATTCTTCTGCGAGGAGACGCAGCAAGTGCGCGCGTTCGCCAACAGCTGCCCGCACGCGCGCCTGGAGCTCGATCTGGACGACAGCGACTTCTTCTGCGAGGGGTTCCTGCAGTGCAAGGCCCACGGCGCGTTCTTCGACCCGCGTGAGTAGTTCGTTTGTGAAGTGTCAATATGTGCGGATTGTATTTGACGGTGGTCTCTAACATGTGCACATGTGTATTGAATTGACGACCTCTTGAACACATAGAGACGGGCATGTGTCTGCAGGGACCGACAGGCCAGCGAGCTGGTCAGAAGCAGAAGACCATTCCAGTACGTGCCACATTGAGTTAGAGAGTGAACGAGTCAGTTTGAATCTGATACCGACTCGACTGTTTGTGTGCGTGTCCTAATAGGGGCTTCCGGTGTTAGACGTTCGCGTTGATGACAGCGGCAACGTGGTTCTGGTCGAGAGCGGGAACGACCAGCAACAACAACGAGCGTCCACACACACTGGACACCTAAACGCCACCTTTACGCCGTCCAGTGGTGTTGACGATGAAGAACTGAGCGCGTATCGCACTAAGAGACAGCGTGAGTTGGCGGTGGCGCTCTCCAGTCGAGCAGACGACGTGCGCGCGATCCAGAAAGCGCTGCACGAGAAGACCATGGTGCGCATTCAAAAGTACAAGCAGCAGCAGCAGCAAGTCCCGCGAACACCCAAAGGGAGCAACTGACAGTAGAGGTTCAGGTACAATGTGACGTCAAGTGCCAAACCATTGCCGTGAGTTTTTATTGCTTTCACTACTCTCATATTCCTGGCTGCTCGCTAATTGACTGATCTGGACCTGGCGCGCAGCTCGTCGAGAAACGACTTTGGTGCGCTTGGTGCAGGTGGTGGTAATGCTACTACGGAGCCCGAAGGTATCACTACATCAGATTCCCTCTGTGGCGGTGGTGACGCCAGTTCCGAGTCGACCGGCGTCTTGTTCCGAGTCGCCTTGTTCTTGAGCTCGTCCAGGAAGCTCATAGCAGCTCCTGGCTTCTTTGCTGGCGCTTTCGTCTCAACCACGTCCTCAAGGTTACTTGTCTTCTTCTTGAAGCGGTTCTGCAGTTCGCTGAACATGTTCATTTTCATCGAAGGAGCTGGTGGTCTCACTGCATCACTGCCAGTATCACCACCTTCTTGTGAGTGTCCACCTACACTGTTCAAAGCGCTCTGCTTCTCCTTCTCGAGCAGCTGTAGGAGCGCCTTGGACTTGGGCCGCGCTGGAGCTGCTGACGCCGCAGGGTTCCGCGCACTCAGCGGTTCACCTTTAACTTTAGCAGTCTCGTCATTCTCAGAGAGACTACGCAGATCGATGCACTGCTCCGAAGCGAAGCGCTTGATCTTCACAGCCGCCGTCACTGCCTGAAGCGTAGCAGCCCCAGGTGTTTTCAGAGCTGGCGGTGCGAGTTTGTTGACACGATTCGCGTTGCAGAAATCCTGTTGGAGGAACTTAAGTACTTCGTTCGAGACCTGGAGCGACTTGATGCGGCGGAACGAGCCTCTCGACTGGGGATTCTGGAGCGTGCCGCTGTCTTTCTGGGTGTTGCCACTACTAGCAGTTCCAGTAGCACCAGTGGTAGTACCTGAAGCGTCGCCCTCAGGAGTACCAGTCGCTGCGCCTTCCTCGGCCAACACTGAAGAACCAGTAGCGCCTTCAGCAGCCACCACCTGGGGCTCGATCGCCGCGGCGTCACTGATCTCCTTGCCCCGACTTGCGATCGCGTGATCTAGCTCCGTCTTGCGCGCCTGAGCTTCCTCCTCCACCGAGAGTTTCTTGAACGCCGCTCTCTCTCGGAGTTTGAGCTCAATCTCCTCTGGGAACGGTCCTCGGATGCGCTCTTGCCGGGTCTGTGGGTCGAGCTTGCGGATCTTCTCGACCTCGTCCAGGAACTGCTCGTAGGTCGGGCATAGCGCCTTCCACTGCTTCTCCGAGTGGTCTATCTCGGACTTGAGCACGTCGCGGCTCCTGCAGAGCGTCTGGAAGCTCTGCTTGGCATCATCGCGCATCCTGATCAGCGTTGCTTTCCCAAAGGACCGCTGGAGCTCCTCGGAGCGCGCGTCCTCTGCGATCGCTAGGTACTCGGCCTTTGCCGCGGGGATGAGCTCATCCTCGAGGTTCCTGAGTTTGTCTTTCTTCAGGTCCATCCGCTTGCGCTGCAGCTCAAACTTGTCGATGCGGGCCTGGATCTCCTGCTCACTCGGGTACCTGTAGACCGCATTGAGCAGCTGCTTGTCGCTCAGCGGCTTGAGCTGCACTTCCCCTCGCGCGCGACGGATGGGGTCCCAACCCGCTTTCACTTTCTCCCCTTTCTGCTGCTTGACGAGCGCGTACACGTGGTCCATGAACTGCAGCTTCCAGTCGGCTTTCTTGCCGTCCTTGTCGAAGTCGAAGCCGCTCGCAGGCAGAATCGCCGCGAACGCGCGCAGCTCGTGGATGTCGTAGGCCACAAAGTTAAAAAAGAATGACGCGCACTCGATCGCGAGGAAGTTGTCGCGCACGACATCGCTCTCATGCGTCACGAGCCAGTGGAGGAACCGATTCTGCTTGAGGTAGATCGCCAGGTCAAATGTGTAGAGCACGCCCCGGCTCTGCGCGCGCTCAATGATCGTGTCCACATTGATCTGTTGGACATCCTGCGGGACGAGACTGCGCAGCAACTTCAACGATTTCGTATTGTCCTCCAAGTTGTCCACTTTCCATTGCTGTTCGCGCTTGGCGAGTTCGATGGGAAATTCCTTGGCCTGGTCTCGTCGGCTTTTCCAGATCTCGATGTCCTTCATGGTCTTTGCGAAGTCCATCTCTTTCTTCTTGAGGTCGCGCAGTCGCGAGCCGCGCAGCTTCTGCGCCGTGGCGACCGTCTGTTCACAAAGCGACAATAGCTTTTCGCCTGAGCACTCCGGGATGCGCTTGAGGATGGCGATGAGCTGGTTGCTCACGTCCGCGACTTCCGGAGACATGAACTTGAACTCGGCGCACGTCTTCGCGAGGCGGTCGGTCTCGGTGCCCAGCGCGAGTAGCATGTCATTGAGCTTGGAGATGTCGTCCTTGAGCTGTTCCTGGATCTGCAGGACGTGTGCCTTTGCGTCCTCCAGCTGCTGGAGAACCTGCGGAGTTGCGTCCACCGTCACCTGCAGCGGATTTGTCTCCCCCAGGAGGGCGTTCGACTTCGCATCACCTGTAGCAGCAGGACTTGACTTGGCGAGATGGAGTTCAGCGGCGATTTTGGCGTCCAGCAGCTCTTTTTTCAGCTTTGCAATGTCGTTCTGGCACGCCAGGAGCTTGGGTTTGCTCCCGGAGATCGCGTGTGACTGGTACATGAGCGCGCGCACCTGCTTGACGAGCGACGAGCTCACTTCTTCACACGGCGTTTGCGATAGCAGCTGCACCTCGTACTCGAGGCGGTCGTAGCGCTCCTCGCCCTCGTGTAGATGCCGCTCGGCGGCCAAGAACGCATTCTCCTTGGTGCTCTCGACCTTCCACTGGAGATCTTCATCTGACAGCCCCAGGCTCGCCTTTAGGACAGTGATTTGCTCGACGAGCTTGTCTATTTTGCTGTTCTGTCGCATCAGAATGGACGGTCGAGGCTGAGGAGCTTGAAATGGCTGACCACTCTCCGCTAACGTCGGGATCGGCGAGACGCTCGGTCGCTTGCGCATGCCAAACTCTGCCACACTAGGGGTCATGATTGGTGACGACGTCCGTCGTGAGACCTGGATCAAGACCGGAGGGTTCTCACCGCACGACATGGTGGGCACGCCCATGCAGACAGACGGTCTCTTGCTTGGGTTGGTGGTCGTCGTTCGTTGTGCCATTGAGTCTCTTCTTGAGCCACCAGCCTTCAGGTGCTGCTGCTGGTGCTGTTGCTGATGAGTCTGCTGGTGGCCAGTTTGTGAAACCTGGAAACTCGCTCGCTTGTTCACTGTCCTGCCACTCGTAGTAGCATGATGCTGTATTTGTATATAACCTGGACCTGACATAGACGACGATGTTGTACCTGAGCTCATTAGTCTCTTGGCTGAGGTTCCTCCTTCGTGTCTCGTAGCCCCGTGACTGGGTCTAGGATTGCCACCACTGCTGCGGGTATTATTGCTCTGGCGGTGCGAGCTGTGACCGAAGCTGCTCGCGTTCTGCTTCATCGAGGCTGAGCATGGCGCTGACACTTTCTTCCGGCTCAGAAACTTGGGCTTAGGTGAGACTAGCGAGCGGCTCTCCATCGTGGACCGGAACGAAAACGTCGGCGCCGCCGCAGTTCCAGCTGGTAGCACACGGCAGTCCGATAGGTACGGCGCACTGGAGCTGCGCTGTTCTCTACCACTCTGCGTCTGCTTTGGGTAGCGCGTTTGCATCTGAACTCGGCTCTGAGCCGCTGGAGCCTGAACGATCTTGCGAGACGTAGTAGTTCGCTGGAGCGTTGGTGTCGCTGTAGCTTTTGCTCCAGCAGTAGTAGTAGCGAATGAAATCCTGGAGCTGGCTGAGCCGCTAGCACCTTCTTTCGTTATGGACTTGCGGAGCCCAAACTGTCGAAAGATGCTGTCCTTGTGCTCCAGCAAATCCACGCCCTGGGCGTAGAGGCGAGAGAAGGCAGGCGTTGGTACAGGAGAAGGAGGGGGATTCAATGCGTTCATCTTGGAGTTGTGGAAACTGTCCTCGGCATTTCGAAACTTAAACTGTTCAATGCAATCGGAAGAGCGACGAAGCGACGATGACTGGGGAGGCGCTGAGCATACGCAAGACCTTGGGTCGACTGCAGATGCACTTAACTCGGCTTCCATTTGGATCGAAAGTGTCGCGGACCACTCGCTCTGATGAGGGTTTGTTGCATTGATAGCCTGCCTCAGTGATTCATTCTCGACGGCTTGAGTCAGCTAGCGAAGGACTGAGCTGAGCTGGAGAGCTCGTTGCGAAAGGAGAGAGCTGATATAGTTTGGACATGCGTTAAGAATACAATTCGACGCCAGCTGGTGCGAAAGTATTATTAATAACATCGAGCATGGACTTCGCCACTCGCTCGCTGCCCACCTACTCGCTGGTCGATTGGTCTAGGGATCACCATCTCAAACTCTAGGTCTATATGACGTACTGGTATGCGTCAGGAAATCATGCACATCGAATCGCTGCTAATAGAGGAGGACCTAAAGTGGCCTGTATTTGCAACTATTTGTTTAGCTGAAAATGAGTGGAGGGAAGACGGCGGCTACCCGAACTTGATGCCTCATTATATCAATACACTCATAAAATGTATTGGTTTAATGTAGAATAATCACTACATGCACTGAAAGCGGAGTGGGCACAGTGAAATCCAGTGTTACTACATATGGAATTAACAACCAGTATTTCTGTATTTTACATAAAATAAAACTTTTGCTTCCATCAGTCCGAGTTTGGGCTTCTTCGGATCACAGATGGTCGTACGACAAAAAATCCATTATGAAAGCTCGCCATCCGTAATCCGAAGAAACTGAGATCGATGGTCCATATATGCCCTAACGTTAGGACCATCCTATAATAGTAAGAACTTAGGTGCAGCAGTTACTGCATGCTTTAGTTAAATGTCATTTTGAGCACATCATACTTACTACATGGTGTCTATATTACCACATATAGATATCGCGACGTGGTCATACAAAATTAGTATTCTACGTCCCAGTTTTCACAGTTGAAAATAACATCATGATTGGATGCAATACATTTTGAGCAAACTCTTATGGTTCACCAAACTGAAAACCTATGCGAACTAATACCAGAAATTAGACTCCAAGCATTTGCAAGATGGATGAATGGCACAAGAAGATCTTCTATTGATCGGAGAATCAACCCCCCGCATGAGCGTCAAAGCGACTGGGGCAGGGTGGGCGTTTATCTTTCCAAATGTACTTATTTAACGTGCATTAGACACAAATATACTGAGAGTAGGTACAACGAGGGAGTTTTGGTAGCTCATACTGAGTGATGGTCATACATGCGGACACTTCGCTTCACGCGTGACTCGCTCTTCAGCCAAGCGGAGAGTAATCCAACCCAGCAGCTCACTTCCAAATCCAGCAACCTTCCAGCTCCCGAGCCTCCGAGCCTCCGAGCCTTCGAGCCCCCGAGCCCCCAACAACAACAAAGAAGAAGAAGAGAAGCGACGCGATGCAGCTCATCTGCGTGGACTGCGGCGTCGCACCTCCCTCATCCGCTGCAGTAGCAACAGCAGCAGCGGTCGCTACTTCAGAGCAACAGGAGAGCAAGCTGCAAGAAAACCAGGCGGACGCGGTGGATCCCACGACGGCATGCACCAAGTGCCGCAAGCCGCTGCAGAGCCCAACGGTGTTTGACTGCGCACGCCTGGGGCTCCTGGACGAACTCAAGGAGATCATCGACAAGGTGTGCATGCATCTCTATTATTCGCTCTATGCACGTCTGTGTTTGTGTGGTTGTTTGGTTCACGGGATGGCGCGTGTATCTGTGCGTAGACCCCGAACTTTGATGTGAATGCGCTTGACGAAGCATCGAACGCGACGCTGCTCCATCACGCCGCGGTGAACAGCAAGATGCGCATCTTGGAGTAAGTCAATGAAGCTACTGGGTTTCCCCACCTGGAGTGATCACTGAACTCATTGTCTACGATTCCGAATTGGTTGTTCTGGCTGAGTAGGTTCTTGTTCCAGGACCCAGTGCTGAAGGAGACGATCAATGTGGACCCCCTGGGCGGCGACTTGCAGACCACGCCGCTCTTCTGGGCCGCGTATCACAACCACATCTACGCCGTGGAGCTGCTGCTGCGCAATGGCGCCGACCCAAATCTCACGGACGAAGTGGGCTTCAATCCGTTTCTGCTGTCGATTCAGGTGAGTGAGTTGGTTGATGATATGCTGCAGTGGATCAATGTGGGAAGAGATGACTCACGATGTGTTTACTTGTGGTATGAATTTGTTCCAGCGCTGCTTTCCGATCACCGCTGCGTACCTCGTGGCGAAAGGCACGGACATCAACGTGCGCATGAAAGGTCAGTGGTGAAGGGCAATTTATGCGTTGAGGGGGCTTGTAACTGGTGAATATTGATTGCAGCCGCCATCTTTTTTCTCTTCTGTGCGTTAAACTACACAGACAAGCTCCAAAAGACGGCGCTGATGCTGCTATCGAACCGCGAGCGCTTCCATCTCGACTCGTTCCGCATGGTGCTGAGTCTCCAGGCGTTGGTCGATCTCCAGGACACAGAAGGCAACACTGGTGCGTGCTCGATGAGAAGTTGGTGTATTTGTATGTACAGACTCTAATTTGTGGTACTGCGCACTACAGCTCTGCATCACGCCGCAAGAAACGATGTTGGTCTCGCTGTGCGCATGCTGCTCGACTGTGGCGCCGATCCGACGATTGCCAACGCAAAGGGCGAGACGGCACTCGATCTCGCGCGCAAGTTTGCGCATCCAAAGTCTGCGACGCTGCACCTACTGAAGGAAGACGGGCAGCTCCAGAATCTGTCTCGATGGACGTCTATCCCTGTAAGTGGGCTCGAATTGACTTGATAGTGATAGGATACTGGCTTTTAGAGTGCGTTGTCTGACTCTGTCTCGCTCATGTGGACCCTTGTTTGTTTTCTTCCTCATGATGAATGTCCAACAGAAAAAGACGCTGGAGGAAAATGTCTACAAGCTCTCGTTCTTCGTTCCGTGGGTATACCTGCCCGCGTTCTGCACGATCTTCACGTACAGCGAGGGCTTTCTCCGCATCCTGTGGCAGCAGGGACTGTTACTCGCGGTCACTGCCGCGCTGCTCAAGCTGCTGCAGCGTGGAACCTACGGCGACAAGCACAAGGCGAGCGCGCTCATGCTGGGCGTCAACTTGAGCTCCACGGTGTGTCTCGCGTCCTGCTTCCCAAAGTTCGCGCGGGACTCGACATCGCTCACCTACCAGGCGGTGACGTACTTTTCGATTTTCATGCTGCTCTGGTGTCTCTACAAGACCGCGGTCACGAACGCCGGCGCGCTGTCCACTTCCTACGAAGAGAAACTCGACAACATCCGCACGCTAGTCGAGTCCAAGTCACCGGTCGCCACGAAGCTCTGCCTCACGTGCCTGCACCGGCGTCCGCTGCGCAGCAAGCACTGCCCGGAGCTCAAGGCGTGCATCGCCAGGTTCGACCACTACTGTCCGTTCACGTTCAGCGCGATCGGTGCCGAGAACCACCACTACTTCTTCGGGTTCGTCTTCTTCGCCGTGCTCGCGATCGCGCTCATGCTGCTTGCGTGCTGGCGGTACTTGGGACAGCAGCCGGACCTCATCTGGTCGCACCCTAGCAGCAGCATCGGCGTGACGGTCGTCTTTTGGCTTTGGAGCGTCGTGCATTTCCAGCCCGTGGCGTTCTGCGCCGCGCTGCTCGGCGTCATTGAGATCCTCTGGATCCTCTACCTGGTAGGCTTCCACCTGTACCTCATCCTAGCGTCGCTCACCACTTACGAGTTTATCAAGAACGAGAACATGGCGCGCGCGTACTCGCGGGGCACTGCCTTCCACAACGTGGTGGACTTTTTCGGACTGGTCGGCGCCAAGCAGGTCGACTGGAAGCGCATCTATAGTCTGAATGACTATGAAGACGCAGCAGCGAGTCGCGCGCCAGCGAAGAGCAAAGCGCTTTAGCAGCTCCGTTTACGGTGCATTGAAGAGCACCACAATGAATAAAGCACAATAATGTGTCTAGAAATTTTCCAACGAGGGACTAAGTGCATGTTGCTTGTTAGACGATCCGCTCGAGACATCGCAGACGCGCGCTGCGTGAGCGCGGGTTCACGGTCATCTCCTCGCGCGTGGGCTTGGTCGCTTTCCGCTTCGCCAGGCGGAAGCGCTTCTTCTCGGCAGCTTCGTCGTCATCTGATTCGAAATTCTCCTCATCGTCGTCATCATCATACTCTTCATCGACTTCGTACACGCTGGCGAACTCGTCGTCCTCGTCCTCATCAATGCGTCCTTGCTTGTCCTGATGATAACCAACAACAACAGCACGGTGATGTTAGGATAATGGCGCCGTTACCATTACAATCAACCAGTCCGTTGTGGTTCTTCTTACGAGTTTGCGGAAGAGTGTCTTGATCGGCCGATCTTCCAGTGAGTGGAACGCGATTGTCACTATTAAAATCACAGAATCGCACATGCAAACCCGCTGTTAGCAACCAACCGCCACTACCAATGAAGTGGACATTTCGTCTAACTCACCGAGTCGCCCTCCTGGCGCCAGATGGCTCACCAGCTGGTGGATGCCGTCCTCCACGTGCTGCAGCTCCTCGTTCACGTAGATGCGCAGCGCCTGGAAGCACCGCGTAGCCGGGTGGGTTGTGGTCTTCCCCACTTTCCCAGCCGGATCTTTCCCAGCCTTCGACTTCTTCTTTGCAGCACCTCTCTGGCTAGAGTTGCTGCTGTCGCGCTGCCACCGCCTGGCGATGCGCTCGATACACTCCTTCAGGTCCTGCGTCGTCTTGAACACGAGGTTCTTCTCATCGCGGTCACGCACCACAGCCTTGGCGTACTCCTTCGCGAGCTTTTCCTCGCCAAAGTCTCGAAAAATCTACGCAGTTGCATACTTCACAGGTCAGTCCCTCGGTTGCCAAGAGGTCACTTCGTAACCATGAAACCCACCTTGGTGAGCTGCACTTCCGAGTGCGTGTTGAGCACGTCGGCGGCTGTGGGCGCGTCGCTCTGCTGGTCGAAGCGCATGTCTAGCGGGCCGTCGTGCATCCAGCTGAAGCCGCGGTGCGGCTGGTCAAAGTGGAAGCTATTGGCCCCCAGGTCCACGAGGATGCCGTCCACGCGGCTCGGGAAGCCTGCGGCCGCGAGATGCTGCGAGACATCCATGTACGAGCCCTGCTGGAACACTACACGACTCCCAAAGTCGCGCAGGTTTGCCTTCGCGATCGCCAGCACCTGTGTGTATGGATAGTATGCAATGCGTGGAGATAAATGAATGAGCAATGAGTGGACTGGAAGTGAGCAGGTACGTATAGGTACCATTAGCTATGATAAACGGACGTACCTCAGAGTCACGATCGATGCAGAGCAGACGCGCGTTGGCACAGTGCTCTAAGAGAGCGCGCGAGTGGCCACCAAAGCCCACAGTGCCGTCCACAAAGTAGCGCGTCGTGTCTTTTCCTGCGCTAGCTTTCGCGTCGCTCCAGAATGCGATCGTCTCGTGCAAAAGAACGGGCACGTGCACAGGAGCGCTACTGTTGCCATCAGGAGCTGCAGCAGCGGAAGAGAGCGAGCGATACGCGCAGAGGCGGCTGCCAGTAGCAGCGCTACTGTGCAAGAACGACGACAGGAACCGCTGCGTTGCGAGTTGGCGCAGCATTGTTCTGATTGTTGGTCGATGGCGGCGAGTGACAAAAGCCTGACCCCTTAAAATGGCTCTCTTTATGATAAAGGTTTTATAGAATATAAGAGGGATACTTTGGCAAGCGGAAGTAGCATGAAACAGTATTTGCGATTTAAAAAATACAACAGATAGAGAGGATTCATTTCAGCACTGATCTTGCCTCTTCAAAGCTTCATCGATCATTACCTGATCAACAACTCACAACTAGTTCCCATATTCATATTTCGCTCACTTTTAACAAATCCGGCATTGCTTCTTCAAAAACTACATACTCCCTGGCTCTTCATAGTATCCATACACACACGCAGCACGCATCCAATCCCCCATCTCTCTTACACTGGTGCCATCCACGCATCGTACACGCCGGCGCTGCTCTTGCTGCCAATAACGTCCGCGCTGGCCATGAGTGCCATGGCGGTCGCCTGCGTGAGGTTCTGCGGGGCAACAGCATCCTTCTTCCAGAGACACGTCTTCGGTCGCCGCCAGCCGTTCACTTCGTCGACGAGCGCCTGCACAAACTCCTCCTTGCCCTGGTCGTCCTCCTTGCAGAACTGGATCGCGCGCGAGCGTCCGTCGCTGGAGGACACATACCAGATCAAACCGCGCTCGACCAGAAAGTCCAGCGACTGCTTGATGCTCTCGCTGCAGAACGCCTCGGCAAAGAAGAGTTCACGCTTCAGGAACAGCTCGCGTGCCAGGATCTGCACGCGGCGCACGACATCACGCTCCGTGTGCTCTGCTGCCACTGCAGCGGCCGCGGTCGCCAGCTCACGATCAGCACCAGTCGTGTCGTCGTCGTCGCTGATCAGACTCCAGAGCCCCTGCGAGCAGAGCCAGAGCGAGTCTACGAACGGCCAGTGCAGCGAGAGCACAAACCCGACGAGCTTGGACGCCTTCCAGAGCTTCATGTCGATCACAACAACATCAGTCTTGCTATCTTCATCAGCGTCAGCTTCAGTGAATCGGCATGCGGGCGCCTGCGCAGCGACGAACTCAGCGATCTTCGCCGCGAGATCCACGTCGTCGTGGCGGCAGATGTGGCGCAGAAAGTTCCACATCATCAGCGCCTTCTCCTCAACCGCCTCGAGCGTGATGGCTGCAACGCCATTGGCAACAGTCGCAGTCTCGCGGATCAGCGCGTCGATGGCGCCGGCGATCGCCATCTCAGGCAGGAACACGTGCAGCACGTGGTTGCGGTAGAAGCCGATCTCGAGCGCGCGCGTGGGGAACTCAAGCTGCGGCACGAGCACGCCGTTTGGCCGCATGTCGACGTTCAGGATCGAGAGCGCGTGGTCTGCGATGCACTCGTCCGCGACGTGCGCGACGTGCGCCGACCGCTTGCCCAGCTCCTTCACAAGCCAGTACACGCGCGACTGCAGCATCTCACGCGTCTGATACCCGCGCTTCCACATGAGCAGCGCCGAGACCATCGCGGTGCTCGTGATCGTGCCGGACGCCTGCATGCGCACTGCAAGCTCGCGCGCCGTGTCGTCGAGCGAGGACGCCGCGGTCATCGACAACGGTTCGCCGAAGCGCACGTATGAGTGGCCGCAGCGTAGGAAAAAGATGTCCCACACGGACTTGAGGAAGCCCGAGATGCTCTCCTTCTGCTTGGGCTTGCCCAGCAGCTGGTTCGCGTACTCTTCCACCTCGTACACCTTGTCGTAGTCGAGCGCGATGGGGACGATCACAACGTTCTTCTTCTTCTTCTTTTGGTCAGCAGAGCTGGCATCACTAGACTCCGAGTTCTTGGCGTACTCGTGGAACATGGAGAGAAAGCCCAGGCGGGGCTTGCATACCCGGCCGTGGCGCGAGCGACCGCCTTCGACGAACACTTCGATTGGGTTCCCGTCGCTCATGAGCTCGTGCACGTAGCTCTGCAGCACATGCTTGTACAGCTGGTCGTTCTTGAAGGATCGGCGGATGAAGAAGCTGCCGTTCGCGCGCAGGAACGAGCCGATCACAGGCAAATCCAAGTTGTTGCCCGCGGCGATGCGCGGCAGCGGGATGCCGTACGCAAAGCACAGGTAGCTGATGATCAAGTAGTCCAGGTGAGTCTTGTGCGTCGGCGCGAAGATGACACTCACATCGTCCTCCTGCTGCGCACGCTCGAGCGTCGCCAGCACACGATGCAACGATTCGACGTCCACGTGGACGCCGTTGAACAGCATGCGCCACGTCTTTGTGAGGATCCAGCCGAGACAGCGCACCGCCGGCATGAACATGTCCGACTTCAAGCCGTTGAAGATCCGCGTGATGCGGCGCATGTCGTCCGCGCTCAGCGTCGCGTTCTCGTCGCCACTATCAGACTTCTCCAGCGCCTGCTGCACGCGGGAGACGAGGTTTCGGTGGTGCACCGAGACGGAGGACGGCGGTCGGCCGTGGAAATTGTGTCCGACGCCCGATCGCGCGATGAACACGAAATCCAGGAGCGTGTGTCGGAAGTCTGCGACGTGCAGCGCGGTTTCACCGGAGCGGCTTGCAGCACCGACAGAGGCAGCAGCAACGGCACAGCGCTCCTCCATGGACGAGAGTAGCCAAGAGTGGTGCATGATGTCCACGAAACCATGGTCACGAGCGTTTATGGTCTCAGCATCTGTCTCTTCTTCTGTTTTGTCCTGCTGAGTTGATGCAATCATCGCTGGAGAGAGCTCTCCTTCTGCGTCCGCCTTGATGACGCCAGCTCCACTGGCCACCTGCTTGTTCATCACCTCAGCCTCGGCACTGCTGTCACCCTGAGAAGCAGCCGCCTGGACATCATGCAGCGCCTTGTTGCTCTGCTCTGGGATTGCCCACTCGGACGAGTTCCACTTGGCCGAAGGATCGCTCAGACTGGAGGAGCGCATCTCCGACGCGTAGCTCTGCAGGTTATTCTTGGGTTTGCGCACAAGCGGGCGTTGCGCCGCATCGCCGTTCAAGTCATTACTGTTGTTACTATTCTCCTTTCGGACGTTGTACGCGACCGCGAGCGCCATGCTCGAGCCCGCAACGCCTCGCTCTCGCAGCGCCACCTTCACGGACCCAGTCGCACTCGTCATCGCGTTGTCCTGCTGCTGCTGCTCATCGATAGCCTTCTCGGATTTCTTGAGCAGCAAGCGCACTTTCTCCTGGTACTTCTTGTAGCGCAGCTGGATGCGCAGCGCCGCACCATGCTGCGAGGTCTGCTGGAGTACGTTGTGGAGCGTGATCGAGTTGTGCTGTACGTGCGCCTGCCACTCCTCCAGGTACGTCTGCGGAGACGAGAGCACCATCGCTTTCTTCTTCGCGAGCGGCTTGAGCATGGCAGGAGGAAGGGTCGAGAGACAGAGGAGCAGCTACGGGTGGGCGGGCGTAATCAGGACCAGGGCCTTGACGAGCGCAGGCGGGCAGGCAAGCGAGCAAGCAGGCGGGCAAGCAGGCGGGCAAGCAAGCGGGCAGACGTGTGGTGAAGCTCTGCGTGCGCGCTGCTCTCGCACGTTGACGTTGGAGCTGCTCGTCAGCGGTGGCGGTGGAGCTTCTCGAAAAGTGGCCGTTTGTTGTGGTGGTGGACAAGGCGATGATCGGAGGCACTCTATTGAGGCGGTGGACAGTGCGTGCGTCCGTCACAATCTGACAATCACTCTGGGTTGGGGTGGGCGAACAATCCAAAATCAGAGCGCGCTTTTCAGCTTGAATGTAGTATGTGGAGTCGCGCTTTCGTCATTAAAGAGGCGTTGGCTCGAGGCACCCAATGTTTACGGCCGTTTCAAACTGTTGCGTTTCGAAAAACCAAGATGATGAGCGTTACACGACGAAGTCGCGTGAAAGTTGCGTGAAGGTCGCAACAGTGGGTTTCTCAGACGATGTGACTCGAAAGTGTGTCCACTTTCAAAATGACTCGATGTGACACGAATGTGAATCATCATCACAGTCGCGCGAATGTATACAAATCAGAACTTTGGACGTGTCTCAAACAGAAAACAGCTTCGATTAACGAATGTGGCGCGAAGGTAACTCAAACAAACAAAAAGTGCGCAAGTGCACCCACCATAGGATAACCACTTTTGTACCCCCAGCAGAACCAGAAATTGGTTTCACATGCGAGCGATCGATCGATCATCCATCCTAAGCAGCTCCAATCAACAGACGCGTCCGCAGCAGCACCAGCAACAGGCGACCAGAGGGCAGGCAGCGTTGTGATACCAGCAACGTACGTACACCAGCAACACCCGTCCGCCGGCGCGACAGAAGAGCGCGAGCCATGGACCTGGCGCCGTCCTGTGCCACATCGAGAGAGGTGGCGTTCCGTCAACACCTGTATCTCTCGTCGAGAAGGAGCAGCAGTACTGTCAGAGATGACAGCGGCGTTCGTAGCAGCGAAGACGCACTGAAGACGCGGCAGACATCATCATCATGTGCACGCAACAATAGCAGCAGCAGTCGTGTGATGAAGCGAGGCAAGAAGATCGCGCCGTCGCTGCTGCTGGTTGCTCTCGCGGGTCTGGTCGCAACCGCTCACGTGCCACTTGGCGTCACTGCATTGTCTTCGTTGGAGCTCATCAGCTTGCAAGAGTGCTCTTCCTGCGACGTACCCGCGGAGAGTCACGTCCCATTCTGCGCCGAGTACGTCAAATACTCGTCGTGTCGCACCAAGTCGTCATGGGGTCAAATGGTAGGCTCTTCATGCGTGCCATCCTACGCTTTATAAGTAAGCCCTGTAGTAATCTCTCAATCTCTTTGTTTCTACAGGACGCTGCTGCAGAGGAAGAGTTCTTCAGACTGCTGACAGCATCCAATGTAAGCTCCGTGTCGAGTGACGACTCGTGCCTCACCGCGCTCAAGCACGTCGAGTGCGCCAAGATCTTCAACGTGTGCGAACTCGGCGCGCCACAAAACTTCTGTCTTGACAGCTGCACGGTGACGATCGCCACGAACTGCACTTCGCTACTGTCCGCAGACTCGCTGAGTGCCGCGAAAACCAATTTCTGCGGCGACGAGAAGGCCAAGTCGTCGCTAGTGGGCATAGCAAACGGCGGCAAGTGCTTTGAAGTAGACTACGTGGGGCCAAAGCACACGGCGTGGATCGTGGGCTTCGTGATCGCGGTTGTCTTCTCGTTCTTCGCAAGCGTGGGGATCAACCTGCAGAAGAAAGCGCTCAAGCAGAACGAGCTGACGGCGCAGGAACAGAGCGCCGAGCCGACGCCTGTGTACCGACTGCCGCTCTGGTGCCTTGGGTTCTTCCTGATCCTCGCGGGCTCAGTGCTCGACTTTGTCGCTTTCGGACTCGCGCCGCAGAGTCTGCTCGCGCCACTCGCTGCGCTGACGCTGGTGTGGAACATGGTAAGCGGCGTTTCACTTGGCTCAGTCTGCCAGCCTGAGTATATGTACTGAAATTGTTCTGTGACCTTGTGCGTTCCTTTGTCTTTGTAGATGCTCGCGCCGTGCTTCAACAAGGAGAAGCTGGGGCGGAAGGACATCGCCGCGACGCTTGTCATCTTTACCGGCGCGACGATCGCAGTCGTGTTCGCGTCCCACACGTCGCCGTCCTATAACCTGAGCATGCTCATGGAGCTCTACCGAGACCCACTCACGTGTAAGTTTGTGACGTCGATACACTGTTATGTCGCATTTATGATACTAAGTGTGGATCTGTATTACTTTATCTGCAACGAACAGGCGCGTACTTTGTGGTCGTGTTTCTCTGCGTGGCGCTCCACTACTCGCTGATCCAGCTCGTGGAGAAGTTCAGTCTGACGAGCAAGCGCCACCGGATGATTCAGATCGGACAGCCCGCGTTCTGGGCTCGCGTGCGGCTCGTGGCGTACTCTGGGTGTGTATTTTTTGCTCATAGCTCTTCGTTTTGTTGGTTGTCAATGTTGCTTCCTGCCCATTCATTTCCCATAACTAACCGTGTTTGTGTCTCACACATTTGTAGCTTGTCTGGGACCATGGGCGGCCAGTCCGTGCTGTTTGCGAAGTCCTGCGCCGAGCTGCTCAAGGCCGCGTTCCATGGCGACAGCTGTTTGAAGCACGTGGAGACGTACCTGCTCGCGCTGGCGCTCATCGGCTGCCTGCTCTGCCAGATTCACTACCTCAACTGCGGACTTGTGCACTACGACGCGCTCTCGGTCGTGCCGATCTACCAGGCGTACTGGATCATCACGGGCGTGCTGGGCGGCGTGATCTACTTCCAGGAGATCCGCACGTTCTCGGTGCAGCAGGCCGTCATGTTCGTGCTTGGCATCATGACGACGATCTTCGGGGTCGTGCTACTCTCGCAGCGTAAGCCGGCGCACCCACCGTCGCACTCGAAGCGCAAGATCCTCGAGCGGGGCTTCAGCTTCACTTCGACCCCCGACGGGAGGTCTGACAGTCTCAAGGGCCACTTGCCCACTGTGCCGGAAATGCCGATTACCGAGGGCACCGCCGAGAACGAAGAGGCTGCAGTGACCGCGAGCGCCAGCTCCATGGCGACGATCAACGAGAACGAGAGCGAGATGAGCACGGGCGAGGAGTCTGATGAGGACGACGGCAGCGGCAACGCCGGCGGTGAGTCCGACCAAGTGAGTCGCCACGTGATCGACAACTACCTCGACATGTCAGCGACCATGGGCTTTGCCGAGATCCTGGGTGGACTCGGCTTCCAGACCGCGGCGAGCCAGCGCGGCATCTTCTCGCGGCGTCCATCCAGTCGAATAACAGGGTACGTTTGCGCTGTTGTTGGCCTGAGTTGGTGGCTTGATGGAATATCGACTGATGACTGTGTCTTGATCCATTTTCAACATCAGTGACGGAGGTTCCGCGAGACCGCAGCGGCGAAGTGTGGACGACATTGAGGTGGGGATGCCCGCCGCCACTCGCCAGGCGAATCCGCGCGAGAAAGTGGCCAAGCGGCGGTCCATCACGTTCACGTCGTTCCAGAACGCCAAGAAAGACGACCAGCCGTCGCCACCTCCGCCTCCCCCACCGCCGCAGCCACCAGCGACCATTTAGGAGGAAAATGAAGTAGATAGAACTCAGCGCACATTCACACAGCACACTCGATCTCTCTCACATGACTTACGCTCGGCAGATTTCAAACGCTTTAAGCAAGAGCGATTCTTTAAAATTCTATTGCCTTTTAGCCTGAATCCTGTCTTCAAAATTGGTTTTCTACTGCGTTGAATAATAAATTGGTGGTTCCTCTCTCTCCACCAGATCTACGGTGTTAGGAAGCGTGGTCCAGCGGCTCCACGCGGTCTTCCACCAGCACCTGGTGACGATGCGAGTGCTGTTGATGCTGCTGCTGCTGTGCAGCCATCGACTGCCTGCGCGAGTGCGATCTGTTGGCACCACCACTGCCAAGTGGACTGGGAGACAGGAGTCGTCGTCTGCTGGCATCATCCATGGAGCTCACGACCGCGAGGTTCTTGACGTCGCTGCGGATCTCCTCGATCGAGCGAATCAGGTTCTCGTTCTGCAGCGCCAGTTGGAGGATCATGCCCTGCAGTAGCTTGGTGTTCGCGCTGTCGCCTCCTGTCGCATGCCCCCCACCACCACCACCTTGCACTGCTGTTCGTCGTCCTCCAACCCCAGCGCCAATGCCACCAGTGCCACCAACCCCACCACCTGATCCCAGCAGCAGGCCTCGTCCGTTTGACGCCATCCGCATATCCCCACGCAGGCGGTTGTTGTCGCGAGCGTCGATCTCTTCATCCTCGTCGTCCATGTCTCGCTCAGATTTCACGACATTGTGCATCAGTTTCCCACCAAAGTCGCTCAAAGCGCCGACGTGGCTCGAGATGAGCTTGGCGCTCTTCTGCATCACCTTAGAGGACGAAATCGCGCGCACGACCGACATGCGCGACGTGCGCGTTACGAGCTTCTTCTTGGCTTTGTGCGCGCAATGCAGCGCTCCATACACGCTCGTTAAACCATCGCGGAGCTGCTCATAGAGCGCCTTGGCGTATTTCACGATCTCGAGAACCAGGTGTACGCGCTTGTGTGACGATTGCTGGTGTTGGAACTCGAGGTCCTCGACGGCCTTCCGGTACGACTCGTAGATCACCACGAGGAACAGATTTGCTATTACAACTCCATTGAGCAGCAGGAAACCCGCGAAGAGCGCCATGGCAATCGGCGCGTCTTGGTGCTGATACCGAGTATCAGAGCCATTCCTGGAGGCGGCAATGTCGGCGCCGCCGACACCAAACGCGAGCCCTATGAGCGTCGTCACCGCCACCAATACGCTCTCAAAGCCCTGAACCTGAGCGCCGAGAGCGACGACAAACGCGCTCGCATAGCCGTAGACCACCAGCGCCAGGCAGAACAGCAGAGAGAGCAGCTTGGTCTTGGCGATGAGCATTGTGCGCACGAAGACGTCGATGTTCCTGGACACGCGGAGCAGTAGCACGAGCACGAGCCAGCAGAGGCACGTGTTGACCGCCAGCAGGTGCTGCGCGACGCGGAACGCCTCAGTGAACGCCCGCAGCGTCACAAAAGTGTCAGACTCGAGCGGGAACTTGCTGGGGAAACTGATGAGAGCCATCAGGCGTACGAGCCACACGAGCAGGTAGAAAACGAGACTGAGCACGCGCGCGCCAGAGCCGAAGCGCGAGGACCACTTGAGCGCCGTGGCCTTGCGGCGACGCCCCGTATGCGCCAGGAGCTCTGAGGCGAGAAAGTACACGTAGAATGCGAGCACGACCAGGTTGCAGACCGAGTCCCAGAGCTCGTCAGCGTTGTACAAAAAGCTCTTTGCGACTGGCGCACTCGTGGAAAGTAGAGTTGGGATGACGCCACCGCTCGCTGGGAACTCAAAGACGAACCGGAGCACGAGCACGTACTGGAGCATGACGTTGTATAGGTTGAGGTCGAGCATGAGTACGCGAGTGTGGGCGTCGATGTAGCTGTCGTTCTCGAGCCACTGGAGGATCTGCGACGCCTGGGTGGAGTTCGCACGCGGGAGCATGACGGAGAATGCTGGCGCTGGGAAGGAATCAGAGCCACTGGCGGTGGTGCTCGCCATGACCGAGAACCTCTTGGCTCGCTCGGTCAAAGTGTCGGTGTTGTTGTCACCAGCAAAGTGGAAAATGGTGCTATCACTACCACCGAAGGACTCGGTAGATTCGTCCTCGCTCTGGAAGTTGCCGCTCTTGCTTCCATAGCAGTACATGGACGAGTTTGTAATCGCACTCGACTGGGAATCGGTGGAGAGCAGAGCGGTTGAAAAGTAGGTTGTGATCCTGGACGCGCAGTTGGACCTGGCGACGCGCAGCTGGCCGATGCGGATGCCGCCGACCACGCGGTTGCTCTGGAACACGAGCTCGCTCGTCTCTTGCGATAGTGAAGATGATGAAGAAATCGGATACGACAGAGTCAGGAATGGTCCCTGGAGCCATGCGAAGAGCTCCTGCGCGCTGGATATTCGGTGAAAAGACTTGAGCTCCTGCGTTGTGGGTGCTGATGTTGAAGTTGAAGTTGTTGGTACTGGGAACTCGGCAGCCAGGTACTGAGCTAGAGAAGCACGCGAGAGTCGGTTAGCCTTCGTATATTCCATTCTGACCATAATATCACGAAAGAGAGATCTTGACCGCAAACACAAAGCACCCACACGTACCCACTGGTGCGTTCCCAAAGCGGAAGAGCCGCTCACCGCTGTACTCGGAGTGCGTACTCGCGGTATAAAAGTAGAGAAACGCGGCGTGCAGCAGTAGCTCGCGAATCTTGGCGCGGATGCGGCGCGTGCGCTTCTTCAGGATCTGCGCCTTCGCGTGCGTGCGGCAGAGCTCCTGGAACTCGGTCACGCGCTTCTGGTTGCCATGGTGGCGTCTCCACCTACACAATAGCAGGTTAGAAATTGTCAGCACGTTGGTGCATTTTGATAGAGCCATCGCCTGCACAACGAGAGCACATGGATCTTACCATCGCTGGAGATTGACAATGGCGTCGTGCCTGGACTTTTCGATGAGCTCATCGAGCGTGGGTACAGAGTAACCCTGCAGTGGAGACGATGACGAAGGCGGCGCAACGATGGAGAGCCTGGCATGGTGGTCGTCTACAGGCGACGACGAAAACGACAGCTTTGAAGACGAGCCGCGCGAGGATCCGAACCCGAGTCCCTCCTGGCGCATTGGAACTGGTAAATGCGACCGCCAGAGAGCAGCGATAGCCCCATCAATCAGGCGCAATTCTCCGCAGCCACTGAGCCTTATGCCCCCCCGCTTTCGCTCTCTCACTTCGGGTTGATACTGCGCATGGCTTCCAAGTCGGTCAGCCAGTCAGTCAAAATAAACGAGCTCGTCAAGCGCGCCGAGACTCAGGACAAGCAGCGTATTTTGAGGATACTGAATGCTCTAGAGTATTTTCGTCGATCGTGAATTTCGTTTCGTCCTCGTATGTTAGAGATAGAGACGGGCGGAAATATCTGCAAAGCAAACACGCACGATGTCAGAATGGCCGCGTCACCGTCACTACCTTGCAGCGTAGCATCTGGTGGCTCTTTCACCTCACACACGTCTTCAAAGCACGCAAATCTGTAGCCAAACCAGTAGCCTTTATAAAGGAGAGAAAGAGAGTCACTTACACTCGGACACGCACGTATCTACCTATCTATTCGGCGGGCGAGATGAAGGACGCGATCGTGCCGATGACCGCGAACACGAGCGAGATGACGGCGAGCGAGGCGTTGAGCCAGATCTCCCAGCGCGGCAGGCGGTGTCCAAACAATTTGATGTAGCAGATGCACGGTAGGAACACAGACGCGAGCATGGCGAAGAATGCGCCCAGGAATGACGTCACGCGCGCAAAGTGCGGCACGAAGAGCGCGCAGAACAGCGTCGCGACGCCGATGACCGAGCGCAGGAACGCGCGGAAGAACTTGGTGCGCGCGCTGTTGGGCTCACGCATTTCCTCCGGCGTGAGCACGAACTCTTCGAGCGCGAGCGCGATGGGCGTGATGGTGATCGCGATCTTGCTCATCGGGTTGAGCGCGATCGTCCAGATCACGAGCCGCGTGAGCGACCCGGGAAACACCGCGATGAGGTTCAGCGTGATCTCCTTGGTCGTATGCATGCCGAACATGAGGTACCCGCCGAGCTCGATCACACCGTAGACGAGACACACGATGAAGTACGCGACGTTGAGCACCTTGGGGTACTCGGCGCGGTTCGCCATGGACGAGCAGATAGATGGGAAGACCGAGTGGCCACCGAACGCGACCATCGTGAGGCCGATCGCAAGCGGGATACGCTCAGCGTCTGCCACCACCTCCAGCGGCTGCGGGTGCAGCATACTGCCGATCGTGTAGTCCGGTGCGGTCGTGTCGATCGCAAAGCCCACGTAGAGGAGCGTGTAGAGGCAGAAGAGCGACGAGAGGATGCCGATGATGCTGAAGTACGACAGCAGCGACAGGTGTGTGGTCCAGAGCGTCGGCATGATGATCAGAAACGCGATGACCGTCAGCTGCGCCTCGGTGAAGGACGGCAGCAGCGCCGCCAGCGTGTCGCCGACTATGGGAGAGAATAGGAGAGAGAGTCTTGTTAGCAATCTGCCATGCGAGTACCATTCGACAAAAAACGAGCAGCTACAAATACGTACTCAGCACGTTGAACATTGCGCACGCGGTGAAAAGTTCCGAGAAGAAGATGACGCTGATCGCGAAGCGACCGCGGGTGCCGAACGCGGCTTCGCCAATGTCCGGGTAGGTCTGTTGAACGACACAGATCACATGCGAATTAGAATCATGGATACACTTAATCCATACAATTACTCAATAGCACATCCAATCCGCACCTGCATGCCCTCCTGGTAGTCCAGGCAGTAGCCGAGTAGCTTGCCCGTGTGGTTGGTCACGAACGTGAAGAAGAAGAAGAGCGGCACGCCGATGAGCACCCCGCTCGAGCGCAGCGCGAAGGGGCTCGAGAGCACGCCGACGCCCAGCAGCACGTTGATCGCGTTGAACACCGCCTCCTTGTAGTTCATCTTGCCGTGAGCGCTGCTTATGCCGCCGCCGTGGATGCCCGCGGTGATGAACTCCTCGCGCGACGGCTGCAGGATGCGCGAGTGCTCCGAGAACGACCCCGAGTGTGTGCGGCGGATCGCGGCAGGCGACGCCATGCTGCACAACACGTACAATAGAGCCATCGCTGTCAGTGTCATACGCACATGCACATATATCATTATGTGTTACCTAGTCTCTTATCTTACATGGTCTCGACGCCAGTTTCGAAGGTGGCGGGCCAGGCGGACGCCACGTGCGCATGGCCTCCTGCCTGCTCCAGACGCGCGCCGGCGGGCGAGTACGACGGCAGCAGGCGCTGCTGTTCCAGCTCGCGTGTCTGCTGCTGCTGCTGGCTGCCGTACATCTCGTCGTCTAGCTATCTATCTGTGTGGACAGGCGGGCGATGTGTCTTTATGAGCGTGAATATGAGTGCGCTTGTGGCTTTCCGGGGCGGATCGACAACTGGAGCCATGCAGAATGCGAAAAATGCACTGGCGCGGCGGCCGTTGCACTTTATGTGAACTGAGCAGCTACCCTGCTCAGTTCACATAAAGTACGTCTCTGCTATTGGTAGAAATCAGCTGATATTAGAAAATTAATTTGATGATTGGTTGAAATGAAGAGTCAGGAGTGCTTGCGCAGCTGCTTGTTGGCTAGCTGTACTTTTTGTTGATTTGCGTTGTAGAAAAATGAAGCAAAGCTATTTTCAGTATGGAGCTTCATTCAGGTGTCTTCACCATCGGGTGATTGGACGAGTCGCGGCTGTTCAGCTCAAGTCGATGATGAAGGTGCTTCTGAACCAACCGCCAGTTCCTCATTTGCATGTGAGGAACTGCGGCGTATCCCGCACAAGACTGCTGCTTAACTTGGAGCTCGCATTCAATTTCGAGAATTTTGTGTGGAAGAACTGTCGTCGCTGTTGCGCAAACCTTTTCGACTTCAGCTTGGCACCGCCGCCCAACCACCAAACAACCAGCTGAACAAGCTGTGAGACGCGATGTTGCGTGGTGAGCTTCAAACTCAGCCCTGTCTCTGCTCATCTTTGTTAAGCCTGATAAAGATATCACAGTCGAGTCTCGCCATTGAGTCTCTCTACAGTGACATAACCCTGTATTAGGGAGAGTCAGAGCTAGAACTGCAGTGCAAAAATACCAAGTACTTGATTACATCCCCCCCCCCTCCCCCCCCAAGTACTTGATTACAAGATATTGACAGGTAGCTGGGACGAAATATGATACGTCCCAAAGTTCCGTGGCACGCTCATTTCTGCATTCTCTCAACGGCAACCGCGCACGCGGATTAGAAAGCCGACTTTTCGTCGTCAGCTCGCTGCTGTTTCTTGCGTTGCGTCTGGCGTCGTCTCTTCTCTTCGTGTTGGTGTGTTGGTGCTTGTGTAGACGTTGCGCGCGGGCACGATGCGCTCGAAAGGAAAGCAAGAATGGTGCCAAGTCTCCATTATCAACCCAAATGACACGTTATAATATGAATTTGGAAATATAATCAGATAAAAATGTGTCAAATATCATATACCAAGACGCACAGCAACGAGGTGTGTGTTTTCGCTGTGCGGTGGCTCCAGCATCTGACCCGATCGCGTTCCCGAACGCCCGAAAACAACGTACAACTCGACGACATTTCGCTGACCCGCGAGTATTGTCTGGTGCAAGGTGAGTGTGTTGGCGCAATAACCAAATTAGTGCAGATTCCAGCACGCCATGCACCATGCAACAGACACAAGAAGTATAATGTACCGCGAGCGCTCTCCGCCCTTGCCCTTGTGAGCTGATTGAGAACTCTCTGAGGTACAAGCATGAAAGGAATGCTCTTTCAACACCCATTTGGTGCTCTTCACATGGAACTTTCGGAATCCGTGCTGGGGACACGTTTCAGTTTCCAAGCTGGATTGCTGCAGACGAAGCGTCCTTGCACTCCTAAAAATCACCAGCTTTCAGTTCAGTTCCCTTTTCCAAGGCTGTAGTGAGTGCAGGGCACACTGGTGCTCTTGGACAATGGAGCTACAGTGGTCGCACACAAAAACATGGAGTTTGATCCGCCCATACGCATACAGAGAGAAGTTGGTGGCCTTGCGGAGCTAACTAACCTGAGCTGTTTGGATGTTGTGCAACCTACAACCCGGAACGAGCTTGGCGCGTTGCAAACGAAACTCTCGCCAATTCAATTCGATGCTTGCTTTCTACTGGTTTCAACCATCTCATCTCTGCGGGGACACGTTTCAGCTCCAAAACTGGATTGCTGCAGACGAAACGCGCATCAAAAGCATAACCACGAATGCGCACAAACACAAAACGAACGCCTGGTTTTTCAATCGCACCTTGATTTTCCCATGTTTACAGGTCCATCCAGTCGTCCTCGAATTCAATGGAGCAGCTTCTTCATTCAAGATGCCAAGCAACTCATTCCCATCCAGTCAACTCGATTGGTTTCAGAAGAAGGCTCAGAAGCTGTCTTGTCTGTCAAAACGTATCCTGATTGATTGCCGCGAAAACGCACTACATGCAGCTCAGAAGCCGCAGGCAGGAGCTACAGTGGGACCAGTCACAAGTTGAAATGGACTGAGTTCTGGGATTGAAAAGCCCACACTCTCTCCATGATGTTGACGCCAGGCCACTGAACCCAATTTTGCTGAGACCACCAGCACGAAATGAACGGCCGAAGGATACAGGCACAAACTGAGATGCGCTCTTTGAATCAGATGGTGGCCCGAACGCCCAAAACGATGGGTACGAGCGTTGTGCTCTGATTCTATCGACTCCGCACACGCCGCTGGTGTCAATGTGGTGTCCTGAGCGCGTGTGGCGGTATCCGCTTTCAGCGAAACCCACCAAAAATGAACCAAGCTGTCCTGTTTGGGAGCTCGAAGTGCATGCGTTTCGTATTCATATCATCTCAGACCATTGCTTGCACATTTTATGAATTGATGAGGTGTGCGTGCGCGTTGGCTCTACTCTTCAAAAGTGAACCCAGAACCCGAAGAAAAGCCACACTTTGGATTGAAACCAGACATCCCAATGAACTGTAAAAGAAGAAGAGCGGAGGCCGAATCATCCCGCCATCATCTCCATCTTATGAGCTCTTCGCTCTCGCGTGCGTCTCTGTGAGTGATTTATTCCCCCCTCCCTCCCCCTCCCCCCACTCATATGACCCCCTTCACTCGCTCTCATTCCTCAATTCGCCTCCGACTCGACACTCCACCACCCTCACCACCTCGCCACACCACACCAACCGGTAGAAGATGCGCCGCAAAGCCCAAGTGAAGCACAAAAGCAGCTCCAGCACCGGCAGCTCCAAGGGTACCCACCGCGAGCCCGAGTCTGAAGACACCGCGTTTGCATTCGTCGACGCGCGCAAGCCACTCAAGGGCGGCGGCAACAAGCAGATGACGCTCCCACAGCTCAACCTGGCGCTGACCGCGGCGGTGGCCGGCGCCGTCATCGCGTTCTGGGTTGTGAGCTTCCCGCGCTGCATCATGATGCACCCCGTAGGCGAATGCAGTTGGATGGGGCTGACCGTCAAATGCCTGCCGGCGATCGACCTGGAGAGTCCGTGGGACTACCATCTGGCGCACTGGCTGCTCGCCGGGGCGCTGTTCACGATCGGCTCCATGAACGCGCTTGCGATCGACTGGAAGAAGAACTTTGTGACCACGGCCGCCACCTCGGGCTACGCGCTCGTCACGGCCGTGTTCGCGATCGCGCGCGCACAGTACGGCGTGAGCAAGCCGCTTCTCATCGGCGCGGCGCTACACAACCTCTTCGAGTGGGTCTTCGTCGCGACGATCACCAAGCCCACGTACGCTGGCAAGAAGCGCATGATCACCAAGACGACGCTCTGGATCGGCTTCGTGATCATTGCGGTGCTGCTCATCCCGGACACGAAGATCGCGACGCTCGCCGAGCAGTCCGTGGGCATCATGCTCGACTTCTTCCTCGTCTTCGGGTTCTTTGAGCTCGCGGTCATGGGGCCGGACGCCGAGGTGCGTTCGTTCTACCTGCTGCCGTTCATCTCGGTGGCCGTGCACTTGTTCTTCACGATCTTCCCGCTCGTGTTCGCGAACTTCGTGGTCGGCGCCAAGGGCTACTTCGTGGTTGTGAACGAGATCATGATCTACGTCTCGCCACTGATCACGCACGGCATCTACTACGTCTGGGGCCAGCGCTTCGACAAGCGCTGTAACGCCAAGGGTGACATTGAGCCGCGTTTTATGGTGGGCGGCGCCACGTTCAAGCTCGCGATCGGCTTCTGCATGGGGCTCATCCCGCTCATCGGCATCGCGTCGCACTCCGGATCGTGCCTCGCGCCGACCGTGCTCACGGGCACAACAGTCGCGCGCGTGAACCCAGGCCTAGGCGACGCGTTCATCGACCGCATCGCGCAGTTCAAGCTCGTAGAGACCGCCAAGGACGCTGACGGCTGCATCGACTACGTGCTCGCGCGCAACATCCAGGACCCGGACGAGTTCCGCTTCATCGAGAAGTGGGAATCCGCCGAGGCGGTCACGCAGTGGATGCAACAAGGACTGCCCGTGGAGCTCTTCCACAACGACCCGGTAATGCACCAGCTGCTCGTGGGTGGCCAGCTCCAGGTGCAAGGCGCGTACATGGACGTGCAGCCACGCAAGGAGATCGCACACGGCGGCGTGGCGTTTACGGTGGGCAGCGTCTGCGCCAAGGTCTGGGACGTCGTGGGCAACTGGAACGACTGCTCGTGGGTCGTCGGCTGCACGCGCGCCGAGGTGCGCAACGCCACGGTGCGCACGCTGCACTTTGAGAACGGCCAGCATATCACGGAAACGCTGCTCGAGATGTACGACGATGCCATGTCGCTCAAGTATGGCTTCCCAGGCTACGAGGGCCACGTGAGTCTCAAGAACAGCAGCACTTCGAGGGGCTGTGATGCCACGTACGCGTTCCGCACCGACGGCGGCCAGGCCAAGGTGAATGACGTGTACGCGGACTTTTTGACCAAGCGCGTGCCGGCGCTGCAAAAAATGTTCAGCTCGTAAAGAAAAGCGAGGATAGCCTCTCCATCACGCTCAGCTCCGTATTAATGATTAATCCCAACCCCAACATGAAAAAATATGCATATCAATAAACACGCATGGAAATCGGAATCGGAGGCTACAAGACACGGTCTCGCTGGGGCTGGTTGCGAGTTTTCGAAACTGTTGCGGCGGCGAAAGCCTGAGAGCCGCTTTGCTGGAAACCGCAAGGCATTCATTCATCCATCTCCACTCCATTGTGTAGTGCCAACAGGTGCGAGGCGAGGCCTGTCCTTTTGCGTTACTCGGAGATGACCGCGTGGCATCTCGGGCTTGGGTCCCGCAAGAAGACAAGGTGGAAGTTGCTGTTTGGGCGAGAAGTCTGAACGTTTCCATACATTTCCTGTTGAGAAGTCTGCGTCTTTATTTCCTGCGTATACGGCACTCGCGCCCTTTGATGCATAGGACAGCATGCACTTGGAGAAAATATGCTACAGTAACAGGTGTAATTAGTCTGGCCCAGACTAATAACGAAATTGTTTAAAA